>JASDQU010185743.1:0-12039 GCA_032191745.1 Picea mariana | reverse complement strand
GGGGCTAAGATAAGGGGACTTAATCCCAATGGAATATTATATAAATATTCCTTAAATACAAAGTATGGATATGAATATATCCTAAGTTTCTAAAGTGGGGACAAGTGAGTTCCTTGAGTTCCATGTGTCATAAAGGGCACTTGCAAATATATTTGGGGGATTTAGTACATTACCCCATCATTCGATCATCATGCCTTCATCATTGATGGATTGATAATTATTCCATCATTCTACCCTATCATTCGTACACTATTGCTTCCATCACCATACTTGTACACGGTATTGTTGTTGTTGAAGAAGCATATTTTAAAGATTGTATGTTGTGGAAGAGGCGGGTTTTTAGGTCTGAGAGTAGTTTCTTTGGGTGAGAAACTACTGGGAATTATTCCTTGGTGCACTGAGAAATAGCTATAGGGCTCACAGACTTCCTGTTTGGCCTGTTGTTGAAGCCCAGGAAGGGAATTGGGGTAGCCAAAGGACTGTTGAGCAGAGAAGGGGCACACTTCCTGGGGTGAGACAAAAATGTGGGGAATGAGGGACTGTAGGATAGTTTCATCAATTGGGCACCTTGGACTAATCAATTTTGTTGATTATTATACCCATGTTTTCTAGATTTGGCACATGAGTTTGATCATTATGGCTATTGATAGACGTTATCCTAGCTTAGGACTCCTTTTCCCTGATGGAGTTTAAGTCTCAACCCAAGGGTGACCCACTATTGAGAGTTATGAGAAGTGTGGTCCATGGATGGGAGGAACATGGAAGGTCTGCACACAATTGGTTTTTTTACAACAACAGATGCGTGTTCTTCTAAATAAGTATTATTTTTCTATGTCAGTTGTAATTATATTTACATGTTGTTTATTGTGTGTAATGTATTTATTTTTGTTGCTTAAATTGTATATGTATGCACTGGTTATTGTATGTTGTTATTATTCTATATAACTCTGCGCATATGTAGAGATTATCAGTAAAGTAAATTAGTATCAGAGGTCGAAACTTTGGATGTGGAATTTCCCAACATGGAGTTGAGGATGTTACAAAGTGATATCAAAGCTCCAGTTTTAACATTGAGCTTGCATGAGCCGAGTTAACAGAGTGTTGAAGTGATAATTGTAAAAAAAATTAAATTCCTGAGTATGTCTACAAGTTGCTTGATGAAATTATTACAGTGGAATGTGGAAGAATTCTTGGAAAATTTCACGTGCAATTGCAAGAATCAAGAATATGAATTCAAATCCCCAATTTAAATCTAAAATTGGGAAATTCGGGCCTGTAATTGGCTGAATTTCATGTTGTAGAGCACACATAATGAAATTGGGCATATCTGGGGAAAATCTCTAAATTCACAATTAAATTTGACAACGAAGGATTAAATCGCATGTGTAGAGATTAAATGGATGCTTACGATACCAGATTTGGATATATTGAGCTAATTGTGGATATCTAATGGTGGCCATTGAAATATTTTTGAAATTATGTAATATTGGGCATTTTTTAAAATTTCGGAAAATAGGAAAAATTGGAAAAAATTGGGATTTTTTCCGTATAGTAATATCATCCTGACATGGAGGAAACATGTCAATTGATGTGGCATAGTGAACTATAGGATAGTTAAAACAGTTGGGCACCTTGGACTAAGCAATTCTGTTGATTATTAGACCTGTGTATGCTAGAGTTGGCACTTTAGTCTGAGCATTATGGCTATTGACAAAACTTAGCATGGCTTAGGATTCCTTTTCCATAGTAGAGTTTTAGTCTCGACTCGAGGGTGAACCACTACCGAGAGTTATGAGAAGTGTGGTCTATGGTTGGGAGGAATGTGGAAGGTCTGCACACAATTAGTGTTTTTACAACAACATATATGTGTTCTTCTAAATAAGTATTTTTGTTGTTGTGTTTGCTATAATTATATTTACATGTTTAATGTGTGTAATGCATTTATTTATGTTTCTTAAATTATATATGTATGCACTGGTTATTGTATGGTGTTATCATTCCGCACAACTATTTGTATATGCAAAGCTTATCAATAAAGTAAATTGGTATCGAAGGTCAAAAAATTGGATGTGGCATTGCCCAACAAGGAGCTGGGGATGTTACAATATCCAACCATATAGATCAAAATCAACCATAAATTTTCCATTAAATCAATCATATCAACCATATAATCAACTATACCAATTGCCTAATAAAAAACATTATCAACATGGTTAACCATATGATTAATCATATGGAAAACTATGTAATCTACCATATACCTAACATGAGGAGCCATATGGTCAACCACATGATGAATATTGTAGCATATATTATTCTAAACTATATGGTAAACCATGTAATAAATCAACCAAATTGGTGTATGAGACCCCCATGTTTGTGGGACAAGGGACCCCCTCCACGTAGCAATTTGACTACTACAGTCTATAGAGGTATGCATGCCCTACCCCCCTTGGAATTTGAACTTCTAACCTGCAAGAAAGAAACACATGTTCTTAACCATTACACCCACTTAAATTATATATAATCAATCATATAAACAACCATAAAATCTCTATTATATAGTCACCTATATAATCAACTATATGATCAATCATAATGCCAACCATATAATCAGCTATATGGTAAACCATAATGCCAACCATATGGTCAACTATGTAGTCAACCTTGTTAAAACAATTGGAAATGTATATGATAAACCATAGTGCCAACCAACCATATGGTGAACTATGTAGTCAACCTTGCTAAAACAATTGGAGATGTGATTGTAAACAATTTGAATCATAACGTAAACACTATAGATTATAAAATTATATAATCTTATAAATTCAACTATATAAAAAATTCCATATAATAAGATAAATTCAACTATATAGTCATTCCTATAATAAAAAATAAAGTTAACTATATAAACTATAAAGTTAAACATATCTAACATATAATCCAAAATAAAGTGAACTATATAGATTACAAAGTTACAAAGCCAAACATGTCTATCATATAGCCATCCATATCAACGATAACGATAATTAATGCATATATCATATAATCAATTATATAAAATAAACATTATACATCGTAGTTAACCATATAGTCATTTGTATAAATTATAGTCAACTATTTACACTATACAATCATTTATATAAATCACAATCATACTCAATCGTATTATTAATTATACAAAGCATACTTAATATATAATATTATAAATTCAACTATATAATCATTCCTATAATAAAAAATAAAGTTAACTATATAAACTATAAAGTCAAACATATCTAACATATAATCCAAAATACCTGGATGGGGTGACAAATGGCAAGAGAGGGGGATAGGTGGCAATAACAGCTAGCGGGGAGAGTTAATACCTCAATCCACCACCCCTGACGCTATTAATTCCCCATGAAATACACCATAGGGGATATTAACTCAGTGCACCTATGGAAGCCCATGGAGGAGCGCTCTAGCCAGGCCACTGGTACTAGATGCTTGAACCAGTCCTGTCAGCCTTCAATGGCGATGGGAGGGACTTCAATGGCACTCAGCGGCATTAAAATTGACCAAGGCGCTTGTTCTCACCTGATGTTTGATAGCTACCACCTCTGTTATGTGCTTCTTGGCCCTCTTGGCCTCTTCGCTTACCTCCAGTGTGACCTTCGTATTTCCTCAAACCAACATCACCCTCATTCCCTGGTTCTCACCATGCCCTGAGACAGAGGCAAGCCAAGGCATTCCACTAGGAACAAAAATGCCTTCACTCAAGATAATCGGCTTACAACTTCTCAGAGAGTCTTGATAGCTCATTTCAGCCAACCCCGTAGACCCTCCAGTAAATCTCAATCCACCTGTGCATTTCAAAAGAGGAAAACCCACCCACCTTGCCCCAGACTCAAGCTCAGCCTCCCTTACGCATTCCCAAATCAGAAACCCTGTCCCCGACTGAGCTTTCTCCTCATCCATCCCAGCTCGCTTCAACTTTCCCCAACACAGCTAAAGAGAAAGCACTTCTGTCACCTCAGCATTCGGGCACGAAGGTGGAAGAGGTTGAGCCACCTCCTCAACCTGGCCTGATTCTAGTACAATTTCAAGGGTCCCCCACGACTCTTAGCCACTCCACCTCCCGCGACTTTCAGCCACGCTGGTGGGAAGGGGGTTTCATTGTGGAGGAGGAAATCCCCCCAAGTTGGCAACTAACAGGAAATGGGCAAGACACAGGCAAGGTTGGTGTTGAAGAAGGCAATGACGGTGTTGACGATGGCTCACACCACACTTTTTATCCCGCAGTGGAGCACTTGGAGCTTCTCTTTGACATCCGGCAGCGGCAGGACGAGCAAGTGCACGACCAAAGCACCATCCATCACTGATTAGATTTGTTGTTCGAAGCATTCTCAGATGCCCCTTCTCAAGCTCAATGCCCCACCTGCAAGCAGAAGTTCGTCCCAGCCTACACCGTCCATGGACATCCAGGTTCCTGAAATGCTTGACGCGGCCCACCCCTGTCTCTGGATCATGTCAATTATCATTTTCAGAATGAATAGTGATTTTATTTTTACTCTTTTTTACAGTTTTGTAACCATCATAGAAATGGAGGCTCTGGAAGAAGTCTGCCCTAGGCTAGTTAAGGGGAATGAATCTCCTGTTAAAATTCTCATCTTTTGCTCCAATTTTTGTAAACTGAAACTCTGCCATTATAGCCATACCACCGTTTGGAGCCACTTGTTCTGGTTTCCCTTCTGTGATGGAACAAGTGGCTGCCAAATTATATACAGATGTACACTCATGATGATATAATACAAGGTTCTCTTTATTTAAAAAAAAAAAAACATATAATCCAAAATAAAGTAAACTATATAGATTACAAAGTCAAACATGTCTATCATATAGTCATCCATATCAACATTAACGATAACTAATGCATATATCATATAATCAATTATATAAACCAAACATTATACATCATAGTTAACCATATAGTCAACTATTTACACTATACAATCATTTATATAAATCACAATCATATTATAAATCACAATCAATCATATTATTAATTATACAAAGCATATTTAATAATGAAATTAATCATTAATTCATAGATAATAATAAAATCAATTATTTATATTTAATTCATAGATAATAATAAAATCAATTATTTATATAAGTATGCACATTTCCATAAAGCTTAGTAATAAAATCTGGTTATTATTATTATTATTATTATTTAATCAACAATATAATTTACTAAAATCACTTATAATATTACCATATAAACCTTATACTCACTCGTATAAGCCATAATCAACTATAAAGTCAACAACAATTATAAACTATATAATTAACCACATTAACTATAAAAAAAACACTGAAACTTCACAATTTTTTTCTTTTACCATTTTTTTATCATCTAAATTTACATGGATTGACATTTTAAAACCATCTCTCAAAACTACATCTTTAATGATATCATCAAACCAAACCAGTCTTTTTTTCTAGTGAAAATTCCACATTATATTGATAATAATATAATCCTTTTACAAAATCAGAAACACCACTAACAAAGATGTCCCATATATGGACAATCCAATACATAGAAAGGCAACCATATAGACTTGATCAAAGACCAAAAAACTGACTAGTACCATCATCTTCAGCATAACGACAAAAAACTACAAGTTGGTCTAGGATCCTCTATCCAAGAGGAGAACAGAAAAATACTAAGGCTTGTCCCAAAAGAGAACAATGACAAAGAGAGACCCCAGGAAAATCAATACATATTTATGAAAAGGGTAGAGCCCTCATAGCCATCAACCCAAAGATTATAAGCAATTCTCCCTCAGCTACTGGAAAGAGCCTTTTTTGAAAGGTAATTAGATTGTTTGTTTTCTTCCCTATATATGTGAGGAAAGGAGATAGACCTGAAGAGTAGGATGAGTTCATCTATTCTATCCTTCCAACCATCAATATTTGTCACCATTAGAGCACCTTTTCGATTAAGCCAATAGATGACTATCTTAGAATCCCCCAAAACATGTAAATCATAAATTGTGAGTCTAGCTGCAAGAGTTATTAGAGCCCAACATCCCATAAGTTCAGCTATGGAATTAGTACCTTTCCCGCAATTTAGGATCCATCTATATTCTCCACGGTCAACAAGATTTATGACACCACCAGCGCCACTAAGAAAACCATTTTGCTGATCATCCCCATCAAACCAAGCAAGATATTTATCTACAGAAAGAGTTGTGGCAGTAAACCTTGGAATACGATCTTTAGGAAATTTCTTTAATACACCCATAACTCATTGGGATAGATAAACAATTCTCTACAATGAAGGTGGATTTTCTTCAAAGATGGACTTATTACTGTCTATCCAAATGTACCAGCAAATATAGGTCGAAAGAGCATGAATATTAGAATTCTGAGATGCCCAATTTCAAAAACATTCATTCACCATTTTGTTGTTCCATCCATTAGCTAGATTTAAAATCTTTTTAACTTCCTCCCAAATTGATATAGTGAAGGTGCAGTTTACAAATAAATGTTTTGTTGATTCTCTTTTATTTTTGCACATATTACATAAGCCTGGCCCCTTCCATCCTCTCTTCTACAAATTTTTCCAGGATAATATCTTGTTTTCAACTAAAATCCAAACAAGCAGTCCCATTTCCAAAGTTTTCTCCTCTAGCCATCGAGTTTTATTTCCACAATTTATTAGATAAAGATTCATAAACATTCTTAACGGAAATATGGCCAGACATATCACCCCCAGTCCAAATCAACTTGTCTTGTCTATCCACTAAAGAAATACCAAAATAGATCAAGCTCTGCCTGTAGCTATCCCATTCCACAGCAAGATTCTCTTCTAGCTCCAACTCAACACTACTAAACCAGTGTGATCCAGTTTCGCTCCTAATCATCCTTTGGCTCACTTGAAATAATAGATGAATATCCTTTTGATTTAGTTGATTCACCAAATCCTGAGAAAAAAAGGCGTCTTGTCCCAGGCCTAAAATCACATCCTTCCCGACTATAATTGAGTGTCTCGAGCCCGGCTTCCATGACATCCACTGAAGAATGATTGACAAAGTGTTTTGTATATTTTTCCATGACTGAGATCCATAAGAATAGAGAAAATCCATCAATCGTAGCCAAGTCAGGACTGATCCATGCGGAAAGTATTTGTCCTTTAGTACCCTTTGCCAAATTCCCGGTTTCATCAAAGCTCTCCACAAGGTGTTTGAAGCCAATGCTCTATAGAAGAAAAATATACTTCGAAGGACCCAACCTCCATAATGTTTGGGTCTTTCTATGGAGTGCCCACTGCATAAATGATACCTATGCTTGAAATTTTTGCCTAATCAGAGGAAAGAGATGCTCATCTTAAGTATCCTATGAAGAACAATAATTTAAATATGAGCAAGGGCCATCCAATAGACAGGTTGGCTCTCTAACACCACCTTTATCAATACAAATCGTCCCTCAAGGGACAACCATCTGTTACACCAATGAGTTATCCTATTCTCGAACTTTTCAATTAGCCATTGCCAATCCTTTGATTTATAACTATCTAGTTTCAACACATACCCCAGATATTTAAATCCCAATGCAAGATCTGTATAGGAAAAGAGAAGAATTTATTGTATAGACCGAAGAGTTTCCAGAGAGACCCCCGAGTGTAGAAATACAGACTTCTGAGCATTAATCACCAGGCCCGAGGCACGACAAAAAACTTGAAGAATAACTTGTATTTTCTGCCACTTCATCAGGGACGCTCTTGTTATAATTAGAATATCATAAACAAATAACAGATGAAGAACCTTAATCAATCTGGAGACCTTGATTCTAGAAATAGTACCATCATCTTCTGCTTTTTTAAGAGAAAGACTAAGACCTTCCATAACCATAAGAATAGAAGGGGTGACAATGAGCAACCCTGTCTAAGTCCTATGTTGGTTTTAAAAAAATTAGAAGCCTCCCCATTAATCAAAATAGCATAAGTAGTAGAGGAAACATAAGCCATAATCCAATTGGTAGTTGGAATACCGAATCCACATTGTAGCAGTATTAACCTTAGGAAATCCCAATTGGTAAAATCATAAGCCTTTTTTAAATTGAGTTTCAGAATTATGGCTTGTAGTTTTTTACTTTTAATACTGTGTAAACACTCTTGGGCAATACCGATATCATCGAGAATTTGCCTACCTTTAATAAAATCCAGTTGCTCTTCGGATAAAGATCTGGACAAAAATTTTCTAATTCTCTTAGCAATCACTTTTGTAATTATCTTGTAGCATAAATTGCATAGAGCAATAGGATGAAAATCAATGAACGCTAAGGGATTATTCACTTTGGGAATCAAGGCCAGAAAAATTGAGTTAATCGAACTGATAACCACCCCTCTGATTCTAGTTTCTTCAACCATATCTAATAAATCCTCTCCAACCAACTAATAAATCTTGTCCAACCAACTAGAAAAATGATAAGAAGAACTCCAGAGTCCATCCATCTGGACCAGGAATTTTGTCCTTATCAAAGCCCCTTAGAATCTCATAAATTTCATCCTTTGAAACGACATTTTCCAGTAAGAGTAATTCATCCTCCCGCACAAATCTAGGGAACAACCTGACAGAGTTGATCTAATCTACAATAGAGTTCTAGCCGATATCTCTAAAGAAAGTTTTAAAATATTTTATTGTTTCATTCTTGATGGCTTGTTGCCCCATATGTATTCCCTGTGTGTCAGCATTAATCTCCCAGATATATTTTTTATTTTTCCTATATCTAGCAAAATGGTGAAAGAACTTAGTGTTCTTATCACCACTTTTAATCCAAATCGCTCTACTTTTCTGTCGCCACCTTTCTTCCTTTGCCAACAATAACTTCTTCCTCTCTGCTTCAAGTTTTAACATTGTACGACCAATGTTTTATGAACTATTTCCCTGAATCATATGTTCATATTTGTTTGCAAGGATCTCTTCAATCTTATCAAAGTCCAACAAATCCCAAATACGCTTCTCCTTAGCCCATAGTTTGACTCGTTCTTTTAAAGAAGTCAGTTTCCCCACCAGTCTCCATTGAGCACCTATAATATGATGAAGACATGGATTGTTCCAAACATCCCTTACCATCTTCACAAAATAATCCTCTCCAATCCAAACAGGGTTTAGTTTGAAAGGATAAGCAACTGCTGGAATTCCCACACCAAACTCAAGGATAACTAGTGTGTGATCAGACAGGAAAGGAAATTGAACCCAAGTCCTATACCTCAAATTTGAAGCAATTAGATACTTAGCTATATAAATCCGGTTGTGTCGTCTTGCAATATAGTCATCCTTTGTCCAACCATTCCTCCATGTAGGCACAATCTTTGCAGGAGCAACATACACTAAAGATTTTTAAAAAAAAAGTGATTTGAAATAACCCACCAACGAGTCTTGTAATGTTGAATGTCCCCAAACCTCCGCTAAAGAGGTAGTGAAATTGAAATATCCAGCAATAATGAGATCCTGATGAGCTTAAATACTTGTAGCATCCACTGAATCCCGTAATTATTTTCAGTCTTGACAAGGTCTGTAAACATTCAGAAGTGATAATTTTATGTCATCCATTAGGGAGTGTCCTAACAAAATAATACCACCAGTACTTAGAAAGGGATCTAGAGAAAAACAATTTGGATCATAAGAAGCAAGTAATCCACTAGATGTCCCCATAGTACTAACAACACAAATCATCCAATCGGGCCTGAGATTATTCATAAAAAACCTTGCCTTATCCGCAACCACCATAGTTTCTTGTAAGAAAATAATATTAGGAGAATTTTTTTTCAAAATTCTACGAAGGGAGGCTTGTTTCAGGGGTCCTCCTACCCCTCTAATATTGAGGGAAACTAGGATCATGATTTGTCCCTTTCTAGGGCTTTCAATCCTCTAAGCGACCCAAGATTAGTAGAAGTATCAGTAATTGTAAGAGAAGTGGTGTTGGTAGACCTTGCCTTCCTACGTGCACTTCTTGTTTTAATTGGGGAGACTTCGAACCCTAATTCCCTTGACCACACTAGATCAGAAATGATATGGGGCCCCTTATTTTGACTATCAAAAGAATTCCCTAATGAAGAAGGCCTAAAAACAGGAGTAGAGCCCATGAAGGTCGGAATTGGTAAAGGGTTAGAATCCATATTCATGGAAGGAATTAAATATGTTAATATTCTATCTAAGGCAGTGTCACTAAGAGCCGGTTTAGAAAAATTGGGAGCATCAAAAGTATCTTCCTCAATCCCAATACGACTAAAAGAAAGGTATGTTACCACCTCAGTAGGTGAAACCTCACAAGGACTTGTAGAATTGTCCCCATCCACAAATGATTTCTTAGGATTAGTGTAAAAATTATTTTCATTTTCTAGAACCAGCCTTTAAGACTGGTCTGGGAAAAGGATAGAATTTAAGTGGTCACACTCCCAAGCCATTAACGAAAAATAAAGTTTAGGACAAAAACCAAACCAAACCAAACCAATTAACCCTTACGATTATATAGACTATATACTTAGAAATATCTACTACTATTATTATAACCATATAAATTGTATCTCTCACAATATAGTTCAACATATATTCATTTATAATTAAACTATTTTCAACGATATTTAAATTTTATAACAAAAATAAAACTAAATATAAATGAACATTTTCAAATGTTACAATCCCACATATCCCTCTTTTAATTAATATCAAATTTCACAAAATAACTTAAGACATTTATTTATTATTATTATTATTATTTACACCATGTAAATTACACATCACGAAATAATATAAGTAATATTATATTATATTATATTATTAATATGGTGAACCATAAAGTAATAGGTTGGTGTTTCCATGTTTGTTCATTCTTGACAATACCTATGCACCATTACACTTTGGTAGGTGTTATTTCATGACCAAAGCATATTCATTTTTTCACTTTTGAAACTATTTATATAGTATACAGTTTGAGTTGGTTTAATAGTTAAGAATATGTGTTTTCTCTTTGGAAGTTATAGGTTCAAATATATAGGGGAGTAGGGTATGTATACCTCTGTAGACTTTAGCAATCAAATAGGTTGGTGGAGGAGGTCCCTTATCCTACAAATAAGGGGATCTCATACACCAATTTGATGTCTTTGATCATGACCTTTAAAATGGTTATTATTGTTATTATTAAATGCATGTTTGTTAGTCTATATATATAATAAATAAGTAAAATGCACTCTTTATATATATATATGCATTACTTCAACTAGTTGTTAGTTGTTATCAATATTATTAGGTATTTGGTTAATTTCATGTTAATAAGTGTTCAATTAAACTTTATTGAGTAAAGTGCATTAATTTACATTAATAAATTTATTATAGATAGCCATTAAAAAATGTGAAGAAGAACCCACAAATTCCTCTACAAAAGTGAACCTTTTTCTATAAACTAAACATTTTTTTAACAAAAATATTTAATTTGACTATGATAAAAAATAAAAAATAAATAGCTTAAATCATAAAAAGGACAAAAGATAAGTTCAAGATCATCAATATGCTTTTATATAAAATTGTAAATAACAACTATAATTATACGTAATTATTATCCTAATAATAATAATAATAAACTAGGCCACTTGAATTCAATATCCGCACATTGTGTTTACTCATGAGGAGACACCCAAAAATCCATCCATGTTAAGGGTTGGTGCGGCCATGGGTATGATCCCCGACGACTTAGATGAGCAGGCCTTGGTTTGCAGTTCCTTAGCCAATGATTGAAATGTCAGCCCCAGAAGTGATGGACATTCTTAACAAACAAAATAATAATAATAAACTTACGGTCATGATGTAAGATATATTTGTTTATTAAAGGACTTCTTTCTTATAGTGATTTTACTACTTATTTTTTCATGATGTGAATTAAATGGTTATATAAATAAGAATAGATTGATATTAATATTAATAATTTATTATTATTATAATATAATATTTTTTTATGTGTTTGGTGGTTAATTAGGACAATATGGTATAT
>JASDQU010185739.1:0-19617 GCA_032191745.1 Picea mariana | reverse complement strand
ATATATATATATATATATATATATATACGTGGTAGTTGTAATTACACATTAATTTTGAGAGAATATTAGTATTGGTGCACCTGTTAGATGTGTTATGAGTCCAAGTTTCAAAATCTTATTTTTTTTTTCTAATAAGAGAAAAACAAAAAGATTAAGAGTGATTTAAGAGTGATTACGAGTGGGAACTTTGTAAGCACTCCCTAGAACTTTTTCGGTGGCATAAAAGGTAGAGCTTAACAAAAATGTAGTCGTCATTCTTCATATCTATTTTACAGTCTTTACATAAAGTCTGTAATTTTAACTTAGATAAATAATCTTCAATGCGAGGAAAATCATTTGGATTTGAAGACATTCACTGATTTTCAATTTGGTGGGCTTAAATTACATTTTGTTTACCAAACACAACTTCAAGCTTAATCCAAGCTTCATCAGAGTCTTCAATTCCTTGAAGATGAAACCGTAAATCATGAGAGATGGACATTTCAATTAGTCCACGTGCTTCACCATTTTTATTATCCCATTTGGATTTCTTTTCAGCTTTAGTGGGAGCTTGCTCTATTCCCAAGGTAATCCACTACAATCTTTTAGTTCTTAATACATCCTCCATATGAGATTTCTATGAGAAGTAGTTGGTACTGGTAAGAAAAATATCACTTGGATAATCCATATTAAAATATGTAAATAATATGGATTCAAAAGTTGAAATGATGGTGTAGATGGAAAGCTCTTAAAAAATAGGTTGAAAAAAATGACATTGAAAACAGACTTATGTGAAAGTCACGTCCTTTAAAAAAAAACATAAATGATAACCAAAGAGTTATGTGGCAAGTAGAAGTTGGTCCACGTGGTGATGCCCCTCATTCTCTAACTTTGCCTATAATCTCATTTTTACAAATAAGTTATTTATGAAGTGAGCCACTTTTATAGAATAAGTGAGGATCACTTTTACAATGAAGTTACTTTATAAATTAAAGTTGCATGCAAAAAATAACTTAAAAAGAAAAGATTAAAGTTATTTAATAGTGATTTACTTTTACAATTTAAGTGAAATGCATAATAAATTATGAGATAACTCAAATTTGCATGATTTTTTTTGGAAAAAACAACTTAAAAATGAGACTTGAACTCGAAATCTCTTATTAAATAAAGTAACTTTCAAACAAGTGAGCTAATGAAAAACACAAAAATTCTAAAGGAGGAAAATGAGAGTGTTGTTGGAGCTCTGTCTCAAAGTGTGTGCTTACCCCAAAAACCTTCATTTTCGTGTGCTCACAGTGCGTGCTTACCCCAAAAACTTTCATTTTCATGTGCTCACACAAAAATAAGAGAAATTTCAGGAAAAAAATTCTAATCTTAGCAACAATGGGGTTAGATTTTGGTTAGCTTACCCATAAAATGAAAATTTTCTCTTTGTTTCTGATTTGCTAAGCTCGCATAGAACACAAAACAAAGAGCATATGTAGAAAATAAAACACTTTCCGCTATGTTTCTAATTTGCCGAGATAACACATGGAAAAGAGCACACATAGACTAGAAAGAGTAGCAACTTGGAAATACAACTAGAAAACCAAAATATTAACTCTATATTTTTTTTAAATGGCATATTCAAGCTTTATACCTCTGGATCTCATTAAAATGACCATAATTTGGGCAAACAAAAACCTTTTCAAGAGAAACGAAAAGTGTTTCTAACTAAAAGAAGCGCTCCAGATGCAATGTAATAGTTCTCTCAGCGCATAAATGCATGGAAATAGAAGAACCCATAAATGCAACAATGTGACTTTAAGATCTCTATCTGCAACAAAAGTGGGTCTTCAAACGGGCTCTATTACCATGTTCGACAAAACAAGGTATTCTCACACAAGATGAACACCTTCAATAACCATTCACACAACCAAATCAAATATCAACACAAGGATTTTTTTATGTGGTTAAAATCCTCGAAGAGGGAAACAATCTATGGCCCCAACCAACATGGTCATTTGAGACAATATATTAATGCAAAAGAAATTATTTTACAAGAGAGTTTCTCACAATCGATCATCAATAAATGAACCTCTATGCTCTTTAAATAGAGATCATGGACCAATTGGGTGCTAAGCCACATATCAATGTAGCCGTTAAAATCAAGGAGAACATGAGCCGTCGAATCACTCTATGCCCAGAACATATCGTGATTGTTAGATTACATAACTACAAATACATACTAAAGAAACACACTTTTACCTAAACACAAATTAGACCAAGTTGATCTTAACAACTCCCAAGTGTTTAAATATCCTAACAGAATCAATTGGGACATTTAACTCACAATAGTTATGTGTGAATGTGATGACAATGAAATGTTGTGATATTTCTATGAGTTGATCCACTAAGGCGTGTAGATTGATATCCTTTATGTTTGGTTGTTTGTTCATCCATTTCACCACTAAGAAAGAGTTACCAAAAACCTTTTAAATGATGAATCTCTTTGTTGGTAGTGACCTGTAAAAGTGCTCTCAAAGCCATAAATTAACAATAGTTGTTTGTGCCCCTTCCGAGGCAAGCTTGAGATTTAAGAAAGTGTTAGTATGAGAGATGAAGTACTCCACCTACACTGCTTGTGAGCTCTATCCCTTGGTAGACCCCATAAAAAATATCCCATGGATGCGTTTTGATGTGTTTTTATCAATGACTAATTCACTAATGAGGCAAGGAACAAAACATTTCTATTCTACTTTACTTAACTGATAGAGAGTGCCCACTCGAGCAAAAGCTTGAAAAGTAGGCACCATTCGATCCTCAAAGAGAAGTGAATTTGGTGCCAACCATATACCCCACAAAACCAAGTAGGGCACATATTAGAATCCTTTCAATTTACACTTATGAAACCAAATCTTTAGGCATTCCTCAATATTAGGTCCTATGAAATGTTCTAATACCAAGCCAACTAATAACATCTTTCCATATTTGTTGCGAATATGGATAGTGTAAAAATAAATGTATTGTGTTTTCTTCAGTACTTTTGCAAAGTACACAAATGCTAGGATCTTGATAGTCACACCTCTGAAGCATTTCCCAAGTGAAAACCAAGTTTTTCAAAACTAGCCATATGAATAACAATATCTTTTTTGGTACTTTGACTTTCCAAATCTTTGGTCACCACCACTTGTGACAATATTTACATCATGTTGTAAAAATTTGTAGCCCAATCTGTTAGAGTAGTACCCATCAATTTTATTCTTCATTCATATCAATGAATCTAGTTCATCACGAAATTGGACATGAGCTCTTTTCAACTTAGATACGAATGCATTCCAATGTTGCACATGATCTCCTAACAAGCCCTAATCCTTAGTTGTAAGCCAACCTTGTTGCCAAATATTAGTTGTTATAGGATCCCTAATTTGATTGAGTGTATACAAAACCCATATCCTATAGCTTCTAATTACACTTATGAAACCAAATCTTTAGGCATTCCTCAATATTAGGTCCTATGAAATGTTCTAATACCAAGCCAACTAATAACATCTTTCCATATTTGTTGCGAATATGGATRGTGTAAAAATAAATGTATTGTGTTTTCTTCAGTACTTTTGCAAAGTACACAAATGCTAGGATCTTGATWGTCACACCTCTGAAGCATTTCCCAAGTGAAAACCAAGTTTTTCAAAACTAGCCATATGAATAACAATATCTTTTTTGGTACTTTGACTTTCCARATCTTTGGTCACCACCACTTGTGACAATATTTACATCATGTTGTAAACATTTGTAGCCCAATCTGTTAGAGTAGTACCCATCAATTTTATTCTTCATTCATATCAATGAATCTAGCTCATCACGAAATTGGACATGAGCTCTTTTCAACTTAGATATGAATGCATTCCAATGTTGCACATGATCTCCTAACAAGCCCTAATCCTTAGTTGTAAGCCAACCTTGTTGCCAAATATTAGTTGTTATAGGATCCCTAATTTGATTGAGTGTATACAAAACCCATATCCTATAGCTTCTAAATTACGTTAGCTAAAAGAAACACATCATTGTTGCAATCCATAATAACATCCACACTAATCTAGCTTTTCCAATGCTATGGTCCATAATCTATATTTCACGAGCAGGTTCTAAAGGGATTTCACAACCAAGGTAAAGCCAAATAAATGTAACTTTTCAGGCCCCAACTGCCTTCATCCTTAGGCCAGGTTGTGGACTGCCATTTTGTCCAGTAAGCTCCCACCTTGTCTCTCCCTCCTCTCCACAAAACTCCCTCCACCACAACTCAATGGAGCCTCCTTCTTAAACTTCCCCTCAATGTCCTTCCAACCATTTACTTCACTTTACCACCACACATCTTCACGAAAGAGTTTGGTGTTCCCACCTTCCAACAAAGCTAGCAAGTCTATTAGAGGGTTGACACAGTGCAAGCCAAAGCAGGACACATAGGTATCACCATTCCAAAACCCTCCAAATTGACGAGAATGACTAACCAAATGCACCCAATTATCCTTTTGGAAAGCGTCACGACCATCATTAATTTTGGGAAAGAAATTAAATGTATTTTTACTACCCTACTCAAATGGCACTCAACAACTATCACTCCTCTGAGGACTACCCACCGATCACCCCATCTGCATACCCACCTTCTTTGTAGTATTAATGATAGGACTATTAACCTCATCTCTACCCACTTTTCCTAACCATTCTTGAAATATTTGGACCCTCTTTGAAAGGATCCATTAAATAATCAACCTCATCTTCATACATTAGTAGGTTTGCCTCTATATTGTCCACCAAACCCTAACCTAGTTTTGCAAAACCCTTCTACCTTACTAATCATCTAAAGTTTCCTATATATTAACATATTAAGCAAACTTCATATATATTTATATATAATTTTTCAATTTAAATTTAATTTTGCAATACACATGGGTGATCTACCCATAGTGGACGGTAGAAAGGGCCTCTATTGAGACGATACTATTTGTAAATATGTAAAACTGATAATAATAGAAACAATCATTTTGTCTTAATGCTTCACGTGCAGGCTACTGATAACACGAGCATCATAATTATCTCGACCTGGCAAACATTAACACCGTGGTATGCGGCATTCCCCCATTTCCACGGCGAAAATTAAGAACCTGCAGCGGGTAATAGTCGTTGAATATGAAGTTTTCAAATTCAACGGTGATTACCCACCGTCTCGCAGTGTTCATTGCTGCGTGCAGGGTGGATAATGGTCGCCCATTTCTGCCTCCTCTCCCGTCCCTTTGTGTCTTGCATTCTCAACTATTCTGTGTCTTGCGTTCTCAGCCATTCTCATCTTAGCCAGCGATGGCGCAAAAAGCACAATAAATCGATCCTTGTAAGGTTCTCGGCATCAGGATTGACGAGCAGGGCAAGGTCACCAGATCGAACCTCATCCCCACTGTTCCTCCCTCCTGCACTGCCAGCGGCCCCGAAAATTCGGATGACGGCGTCCTATCAAAGGACGTAATGATCGACCCACTGACAGGGTTGACGGCTCGAATCTTTCTACCCCAACAACAAGACGTCGATTTCGTCCAGAGGCTGCCCGTCGTTCTGTCCTTCCATGGCGGAGGGTTTGTACTGTATAGGCCCAACACCATTCTTTTCCATGGCACCTGCCACAGAGTGGCCAAAGCCTGCAACGCCATCTTTGTCTCCGTCGATTACCGCCTCGCGCCCGAGGAACGGCTCCCTGCGGCTTACGAGGACGTCGTCGTAGCTTTCCGCTGGCTTGGATCGCAGGCCCTGGGAATCGGAGTGGTCGATCCCTGGTTCGAGTCTAGGGCGGATTTCTCCAGGGTTTATCTCAGCGGCGAGAGCTCGGGGGCAAATATCGCCTACAACTTGAGCCTGCGCGTGTTTGACGAAACAGGCGGCTTGCAGGTGCTGCCGCTGCGCATTGCTGGAGTGGTGTTCATCCAGCCTTTCTTCGGGGGAATTGAACGCACGACCTCGGAGGTGCGACTGGCCCATGACAAGATCGTCACGTTGCCTGTCTGCGATTTGCTCTGGCGTCTGGCACTGCCTGAAGGGGCCCACAGAGACCACCCTTTCTGCAATCCTCTGAAAGAGGGAAGGCCATCCCCTGAGGTGCTGCAACGTTTTCTTGCAACCATGGTGGCAGTGGAGGGGTTGGATCCTCTCCTCGATCGCCAGCTGGAATTTGTGTAGATGCTCCGGGAGGCTGGAGTCCTCGTCGAGCTGCGGAATGATCCAACTGGAAGCCACGGCGTGGAGCTGTATGACATGGACAAAGGCGAGGCCCTGTGCCATGACATTTTGACTTTCATCTCCTCGTCATTCTTCATTACTCCCACTTCTTTGCTTTGAAGAGGTAAACCGTCACACAAATTTCATGCACTGCCAGTTGTCTTATCCTTAACTTCGAATCTTTTAATCAATGTAATGTGACAAACTTTTTAATGTAGGGTATCGTTATAATTTATCATAAAACTTTGGAGACAGAAAGCGCAGTAGTATGGGGTGAAATTATGTGTTTACTACAAATATACATTTTCATTATTTGTATGTGTCTAGTTCACGGTTACATCTTTGGCGTTTTTTAGGTTCATCTTTCCATTTTATATTTATCTGCTTCTCATTGAAATTGATTGTTTGTTTTGAAGATGGATCGGTTGAGAGATCTCAAACTTACGTTGACACATAACATTAGTATTGTGGATTCGCCCATAAATCATGGATACATTAGCTTGATCATTTCCACCACAACAAATACCACCACTTATTCTTTTGTCCATTCTAAAAAATGTATTCCCTTGTTATTTCCAATAATGCTATATGATTCTATCCCTAACCATTAGAACATGATTTTTATTGATGATATGGATTTCCTATTTTGTCCACAATAAATACAATTATGTAAACTACTTAAGTCCCACACAAAATCCCTCATGATGCAAGTAAAACAACCATGGTATCCATGACAGTGAGACCTAGGAAGATTATGTATGGTAAAAAGTAATGAAGCTCTTAAAATGAATGATTGAAGCACCATCCCTTAAAGATTGAATTGTGTCAATTCCTTTCCACAATTATATGAACTTATCAAATAATAGCTCTAAATCAACACCAATTTATCTGAAGTCACATTTTTCTCCTTGGTATAATTGATAACATTAAAAAGATGGATTAGTTGATAACCATGGAGGCAAGTTATGATTTATTAAAAACATTGGTTAAGTTGACCATTTAGTACTCTATTTTGAAAATGGGTCCACCCCATTTAGCATTAAACCCAACTTTGTATCATGAGGAGCTTGGGCAAAATTAGGCCATCTATATGCTCATATTTTGGGCATGTCATTGCATAAGTTTAGTGATGTCCAGACACTTATACATTTGGAGTAACTGTGAGATTAGTGGAAAGTAGCGAAGAACCTTTCTTGGTGTTATCTTTGATTTCCACAACCCTTCTTTACATTTAGGACATTTAATCTCACATACGAGTGAATGTTTTCATACGTTAAAGCTAGCTTAGTGAGTTTCATTTTACATTTAATCTGTTTAGTTGACAATGTGGAGTCATGCATTAACAATCCATGTAACAACATCAATAACTCATTTGTCCAACCATTTACCATTTCTTCAACATTCTATCAACTTAATCCCTTTATCTATGATTAGTTCCTCTTCATTTATATATATTTGGTACTTCTCCATCTTTCATGCCATACAATTCTATCTGATCTAAATAATGAGTTTGAGGCCAACAACTTATACCAATATGTGCAAATTTTACTATTTGTTGATAAATCACCTCTTTTTTCCCTATAATTATCACCACGACAATAAATACATGGAAATGCATATATTTATCCATACTCTTCTCATCAATTTGTTTCTCAGTACATGCATGGTATTCATTAGTTGTTAATTGTTGACATTAACTCATATACATATACTTGTTGTAATTGGGTTGACAATGTTGATTGAGTATTTTTTTTAAAGATGCTATTTGTCCATGTGTATTTACACATTAATTTCGAGCGAATATTAGTAATTATATATATGTATGTGTGTGGAGATGATTATGGTAGTTGATCCTATCAATAATTATTTTTAGTTATAGGCCAAGTCACAGGGCTCGTTGAACCTAAAGCTTGAGGTTCAAAATTTGACGAACCTCAAAGTTTGTCGAACATAATGTCAAAGCCTAAACGAACTCGAATGTGTGCCCGAATTCGAACCTCAGAACGAATTTGAAGGAGAATTTTATTGAGGTTTGGGATGACGTTTCATTAGGGTTCAATATATATAGTCGAACCTCATTCGAACCTTATTGGAAAATTCGAACCTGAATCAAACCTAATCGTTGTCGAAACTGAACTCGAATTTGAACCATGTGAATTAGGTTATAGGAGTGAGTGAAGTTATGTGTTTGTTATAAATATGCATTTTCATTGTTTGCATTTATTTCTTTGATTTGCGTCGATTTCTCTGATTTGCGTTGATTTCTCTGGTGCTCTTTGCTTCATTTTTTCATTTCATATTTATCGAAATGTATTGCCTCTCATTGAAATTGATTGTTTGTTTTGAAGATGGATCTCGTTGAGAGATCTCAAACATTGACACATAACATTAATATTGTGTATTCTCTCATAAATCATGAATACATTAGCTTGATCATATGTAATGTTCCCAATCATTGATTTTTTTTGTTTCCTTAGGGTTCTGCTTCAATGTTAAGGTTTTTCCCACTGGCTACTGAAGTGTTTTACTTGTTTGATAGTTCAGATAATGGATGTAAGCAATGTGTATGCAATTATCAGATCATAATACATAATTCCTACCTCTTAAAATTATCAATATTCAGTGAGGCTGCTACCCAAAATGAGTGCTGTAATTAATTCTTCACAATAACAGAAATTACGATGAAACTTGAGCAACAATAAATGACAAAGAAATAAGGAACCTGTGTATAAGTTGAGGGTGGTCTCCTTCAGATATGAACTTAGATATATAGCAGCAATACGATTTACTTAGTCACAAGACTGTATAATGCACTAATTGTTTTGGATTCTCCTCAAGCTGAAGTATATATAGATGTAGGGGTGGAAATATGAGATAGCAGCTTCCTTTGTCTTTAAAACATCAGTCAACAAGGCGAGTAGGATTCCCCTCTGAGACAACTCGACCAACAAGTAATTTAACTCACCCGGCTTACAGATACGTTGCCCATATTCAAGGAAATCATGCCCAAGTTGGAATAACTCAGCAGACCCGCATTCCCTTTGTTTATTCCTTGAACTGGAGCGATCCCCCTTCCTCTAGAAATCATATATAACCCTCACAGATCAAGCTATATGCGCCCAACACATAAAATATAAGCCCAGTTGATAATGAGACACTCTACATAGAGAAGATGTGCCTTAGCAAGAAATAATGCACCCAACCAAGAGGTATCAGTGCCCAACAAAGAGATAATGAGACAACACTTAGAGAAATGCGTCCAACATAATCCTTTTTAACCACATAATTCGAGTGTTATATCAATGTAGCATTATCATCCAATAACTGCACAGTAAACAAGCAATGAACAAATGAATAATCATACACATACACAATACACCAGTGTTTTACGTGGAAACCCAAAGCAGGAGAAAACCACAGAATGTTTTTTCTTATATGTCTTGAAGAATTACATTCATTGGAAGTACCAATTTCTTTTGTTTTCCAGTTGCAACTGGAATGAGGCTTCAACCCCCTTGTTTCTCAGGCTACAACCTGAAGGAAGCTCCAACTCCCCTATTCTCTGGCTACAACTAGAAGGAGGCTACAACCCCCTATGTTCTTTGGCTACAATCGAAAGGTGGATACTACCACCTGTCCTTGCCTTGTCCAACCGCCCTGAAGTAGAAGTAGAATGATGGAACCACTGTCACACTATCACTGTGAGATATAACGTTGTAAACCTGTACCAATAAACATGAACCATGCATCAACCATGCATCAACCTGTACCTCAACCTGTAATCAATCTGTACCATAAACAAGTGCATCAACCATGCACCAACCTATACCAACCAACTTGTAATCAACCTGTACCATAAACAAGTGCATCCAACCATGTACCGAGTATGTACTAATCATGTGTTAACTACTCATCAACTATGACTCATCAATATGTACCAACATCATCAACTATACACCTCATGTATTTGCCAACTCATTAAGTACTTGTCTCAACCATGTACCCAACATGTACCTCAACCAAAAGCCTTCATCAATATCATCATCCAAATATGATTTGTAACTCTGTAATAGACCTAGTGTATATGATCACATACCTGCAAACCTTCCTTAACTTTAACAACAAGAGACTAGCATTTTCATCAAACTTTTCTTTAGTCTCACATGACTAGTTTTGGATTAGTCAACAACCCTAACTTGAAATAATCATAACTATGTACATGTAATGAATAAAGATCTGAAACTGATACAAAATGTTCTTCAATGTGTTTTATGCAATTAATCCAGGTGTCACTACTTGGAACCTCCCATAAAAGGAGTTATAGCAAAAATGACATACCTTGTTAAATTATGGATTATTCTAGAGAGCGACCTTGTAGAGCGTGCCCCGCCCGGAATATTTGTTGAATCGATCTGAAAATATTGCACACCATACTACAGACTGTATTCTAACCAACACATTTGGTGTAACTAAATTTGGATCTGTTATGAAGAAGTTATGACGTTTTTACTCGAAACACTTGCTTTAAACTAGTGTCAGGACTAGCCACAAACCCTATTTTCCACGGAGTGTAACTCCAAAAATACAATGACCCGCAAACTTAATTTTTTACCACAGATAATTGGATATGTTTCCTCAATGGCTTATCAATCTCACGATCTGAATCATTCTAGGAAAAAATTTGTTGTGAAAATGGCGAGATGACCTGTAAATAGCATACCTTAGAGAGCATCATCAAAAGAATTTATCCTCCCTTGAATTCCGACCCTTTTTTCTTCACCTCCCCTCTGAAATTCGGCTTAGATATCATTTGGTTATCTTAGTCACCTATAGATATTCAATATGCTCAAGTGTGATGTAAAATGAGAGAGCCTTGCCTCTTATTTATACTCTCCATTTTCTAGGTCGTCTAACCCATTTCTAGGTCACTTAACCCATTTCTAGATCACTTAACCTATTTTCCTCATTTTTAGGGTTAACCACTTTCCATAATTAGAAATTTCTCTATTACTTTATCATTTAAATATTCCTCCTTGACTTTGTCACCTCACTTTATCATTTAAATAATCTTATTTGATTTTGTCACTTCACTTTATTATTTAAATAATCCTTCTTGACTTTGTCACTTTACTTTATCATTTAAATAATAATTTTTTCTTTGCAAGCTCTTTGACTTCTTTGACCTTTTGAGGCTTCAAGCCAACATATGAGGGTCCTCCAACTTTGTAAGGCCATAACTCTCAAGCCGTGAGGAGTTATGTGACGTTCCACATACCACCAGAAATGGCATGACATGTACTATCCATATAGAATAGTATTACCTTCAAATATATTAAAACTCATACCATTATACATGAAACAACCTTGGGTCCATTACCCAAACCTTTGTGCTACCGGAATTCACTACCATACTTTCTTCAAGGGTTGACATCAATGACAACCAACCTTAATCAACAAGGTCTTGAAATGTCAGGTGAAGTCCTACAACCAGTGCAACCACATGTTCATCATTTCATCAAGGTATCTCCCCCTGTTCTCAATCATGTACTACACCAAAGATAAGTTAAACACATAATAATCGTGAACATAAATAAACATACAATCATGAAATGAAATGAAACTCATGAAGATGGGTGGGAGGGAGGAAATTTCGTTGAAAAGAATAACCACAAGCTCGATCGATCCATCTCTGAATAGGACTACCATGCATAGATGATGGTTCATCTTCCTCCTTGTCAACGTGACCATTATTTCCTGAAGACTGAGAAGATATAAGAGGTCCCAAGAAGACCCTATGATTTCCTTGAGAAAGAGATACGAGATAAGGGACAAACTCAGGTTTAAAGAAAAAGTCGTTTCCAAAATCCAAAACACATTGCTTCATTATTTGCAAATCCCTGTAAAAATCCTCGGGATGAAAACATTGTTGCTTGGTCTTTAATTGCTCCAAGATGGCCACGTTCTCGAAAGGATAATCCCCAAGGCATGGCTGGGATTGAACATCAATGCACTGCAACAAGTCATCTGGTGGTGGATGAAACAAATATGTGATCATGTCATAGTTAGGTTGCCAGATATGTGGATCATCCAAGCGTGAAAAGCAATTTTCTAAAGCAAACATTTCTGCATGCTTTGTCCCAAAAGGTGTCCTCGATGTCGTAGATAGGATTCCCATAAAAAATGAAACAACCAATGTCCCATCTATGCTCCCAATATGCATAAAGGTGTCTATATGCTCACCAACCACATCCAAGGGTTCCTTCATAAGACCATTTGTATAACTGAAATTGACCATCTCTTCGTCCTCGTGTGCATGAGGAACAAAGGCTAGGGTAGCTTCAACTGGAGCTTCAACATGATACACCTCATGGGAGTTTTTTTCAACTTCATGTGCATGAAGAAGTCAAGACTGAACAACTTCATCTTCGTCAAGAGGGAAAGTAGACAATGATGTCTCGTCTGGGCCTTCAACATGGGAAACTTCATCAAGATCTCCGTGACAATTTTATTCATAGATCTCTTCTTCTAGCACTTCTTCATCTGCAAGGGGTTCCCCTTGAGTAAGAGGTGCTTCACCAAATGGCTCTTTAATAGGTTCTCAAAGTAACTTATTCACAAGATTAATCAGATCCTMAGTGRCTTCATCAACAACTTTTTTATTTTCCACYTGTAAAAGTTTCTTTGAGATACGGTATGTTTTGGGCAAAAGTTCATCCCATGGCTCCATATTWSCATCGTCTGAAATGACACCTCAATGGAGTCGCTAGATGAGCTCAAGGCTCATCAAAAGTGAAAAGGGAACTTYCCTCAAATGGAGTCACCAAACAAGMTATGGGGAAAGGYTTTGGGACCAAAGCTTTCCAAAGTGTTGTTAGGGCACAAGAGAGGATTCAAAATCCTCCYCGACAATGACACCAAAATGTTATCGCAAAAATTGTAGRTTGGGAAAAGYCCAACCCAATCCACAATAGTGTGACAACTAYGAGAGATTATGCCCACTGTCATCTTAGATAAACCCTCCCCTSTCTTTAGTGAAGGAGAAATCCTACACAAGGGGGGATTACAGGTGACCCTAGGGGGAATGCAACGAGATAATGAGGAAATGAGAAGGACACCCCTATGGTCAAAGTTAAGAGAGACTTTGAGACTTGGAAAAGAGGTCTTGGAAGGTGGAAGATGGTTTCMARGGTTGTATCCCTGCAAAACAAAGTTGGAACACCAAAACAAGACAATATAGTGTGATATAAGCCTCAAAATCTAAGGGGAATCAACGAGATACTTGTTGTCCCAGAACTGCAACATATATCAGATTTACAACAACAAAGAACAAGTTATAACAATTGCATAATTAACCATCAAAGTCATCTAATGATTATTGGATAATTAAGCCCAAAACATGTAGATAATATTCCAATACTTAAGCTAAACTTTTGATGACAAAACAGGGTTGCAAAATGAAGTTATCAGCAAAGTGTTAGGGCAGCATTATGGCTATAGCAAGAGATTTCTACAACAACAAGATCCAACCACAAAAATTGACAAGTAAACCAAGGAAATGATAGCTAATAATCAGTAGAATAGTGATCTAGGTTTACAAGTAAATTTTAGCAGTGGATTAGAGAGCAATGAATGAAAAGAGAGTTTTTTGCAGCCCTAATGGCTATAGCAGTTGTTTATAACAACAATAAGAATTACTTGGCTAAGAAAAATCCCCTTGGGGCACAAGAGAGCCTAGAGCATGAAGAACAATTTCCAACTTAGATAATTGCTAAATCTCAATTTTTCACGTATACCAATCCAATGATTTTATTTCTGCAATGCAAGTAGATGAGTGCTTAGTTCATTGAGTTATGGAGTCTTGGGTAGAAGAGTTAGATCTACTACTTCTCTAGGGGTGTAATCCCTTTTACTCCCTAGAGCAAGCAAATCTAACAAGGTAAATCTAAGAGGGTGTAAGCCCTTTTACTCCTCATAGAAACCTTGATAATAACTTATCCAATAACAACTATGATATGCTTGGTGGAAGGTGTATGCCCTTATACTCCTCCAAGGGTTTTAAATAAGAATAACCTTGAAACAAGAAGAAAAGCATGTAAAACCCTTATCTACCAAGAATATTCCATCAACATGCAAGAGAGAAGCCTCCAAGAAAGTAGCACACCACTTTATCCATCCATAAGCATCCATAACATAAGAACAAGATATATATATAGAAAATGCCCAAAGAGGGCGAAAATTTCAGCCAAGTCTCTCACTCAAGAGAGAGCGAGTTATCTCAAAATGAAATGAATTTGATCCTTATTTATACAAAACCTCTAAAAGGTGTTTGTCCACATTTAATTAGGGTAAAGCACAAAATAAGGGGGCCATCCCCCTTTGTTTTGTCCCTTTACAAAGTAATTTGATTTTAAGTTTAAAATTTGCACAAAAAGAAACCCTAAGGGTGATGTCAACCCCTTTTAGGGTGAGGTTTTGGCACATTTAGCAAGTCACTGAGCAATAAGAGGAAGTCGTTGGGCCTCCTAAGGCATTCCCTTCAAATGCTAGGGTCTTCTCCATGGCGCAAGGGATCCTCCTCATCACAAGGTGCCAAGTGTCCATCAAATCATCATCACCACCACAAACCTTAGCCCCTAGTCAAGACATCAAGCCCAAGAAGTGTGGTGTAAGGCCTCCAAGGGTAAGTCGTTGGGCTAGATAGGGCTAGGTGTCAGGGCCAAGGTCCTCTCTCTTGCTTCCAAAGGCAACGTCCAACCTCTGTCTTTCCCCCAAAGTCTGGGTCATGGCATCCAACCCGTGGGCTTCCTGCCCCAATGAAAGCCCGAGCTGGGCTTGTTCCTTCAAAATGTCCATCAGACAAGTTCCTGCAAAGATAGATGAGTGCACCCTCCAGGGGTCTTAGGTCAAATGTATCATTGCAAGTAAAATCACATTTAATACAAGAGCCACCTAAACATGTGCATTAAAACTACTTCATCAAATTAAACAAGTGCTTAAAGACCCTATGCAATTTGCCAAGTTTAGGTATGGGAGGGTTGTCAAGGTGACCTATTGGGTGAGTCATTCCTTAAGTCAAGGAGTGTTTTCTAGGTGGAACCGTCTCTAAGTCGTGGAGGAGATGAAATGGATGAGGGTAAGACTTTTGGGCATGGGGTTCATGACATACAAGGGTTCATATTGTCTCATTTATGGGTGCCTTTGTAGAGGGTGTGTTGTACCTTCGTTTTCAATGCATCTTTTTTCCAAGCCCATTTATTTTCCATTAGTTAATTAAAGTCGAAAACAATTGGGTACTCCAAAAGGGTAATATAAGACTTGGGAGGCAATACCCCAATGTCACTTGAATGGAGAGGTACAGAAAGTGCCATAGGGGTAAAACAAAGGTTGTAATGCACTTGTGTAGATCTCTCAACAAGTGGGACATCTAAATGTGAATTTGTTTCTTGTAAGTCTTTGATTTTTTAGGAGAAACATTTCATTGTTCTCAAGACCTCTTTGGGCGAGCATCTGGAAGGTTATAGTTTTGGCTTTTATCTTTTGCCAACTGCATTACCTATGGGCCTTCAACCCCTTCTTCCCATGAAATGAGGTACAATCCATTCTTGGGCCAGTACACCCAAAAATCCCAAAAGATAAGGAGGTGAAAGGATGAAGAGTGAAAAATGATAAGTATGATCGAGAACTTGTGCTAATTTTGATTAGGCATTTAAAAAAAAGCTATGTGCTAATGATAACATTGTAAAAGTTATGTGCTAATTTTGATTAGGCATTTAAAAAAAAACTTGTGCACATTATGTCTCTCTAAGTGCCCACCACTAGACTTAAATGATCTCTAATTCTTTTGCAAAAGCATATGTAGAACAATCATAATGTTGAAATTAACAAAACTCAATGTATGGTGTCAAATAAAGTTGCAAACATATCACTTGATACAATCCAATTCTGCATGGTTTTTCAAATATATACACTAGTTTTTGTTTTACAATGTAGCTCACACGAATACACAAATAAAAACAAAGAAATATACATGCAAAGTGTTGTTGAGATGATGGTTAGATAGGACTGTAAACTGGGTATAACATAGCAACTTTATTTCTCATGATTAGTACAGATGAGTCACTCTAGTTTTCTATGCAAATGCAAGTTAGTAGGATATATTAATGCCGACCTCTAGGATATATTTGATAATATGAATCAACTATGGTCGCTTCATATAACAACAACGTTGTGGCAAATAACTCAATATCAAGTGTTTAACCCAGTACAAAACAATAAAACATGTCAACATGTAAGAATCACAGTTCCCATTTGTCAACACACAAGAATAAATGAATTAGTAATGAGGAAACCATTTAGAAGATAACACGAACTGGATATATATCTCATTAAGAATGTCACAAGTTTGAGATTTACCACTAAACTCTTTTTACTACAAAGTTCACCCAAACCTTCCCAATGCATATCTTTAACGGTATTACAAATCCATCAAAATTTGAAGCCTCATGATCCATCTTGCACACCTCTTGGGAGGAGTCCAAATATATGGCATAGAAAGAGTGCACCAGAAAACTCAAAATGAATTCAATAGGTTGTTTAAAAAGAACTGCAGGGACTCCAAAGTGTTTTCTGAGATGAGTGTATTTCATGACAATGTTTAGAATGATTTCTATCAACAGATTTTGGTGATCTGAAACTATTTGCACGCCACTACATCTAATCAGACGTATCCGTGGGGTACTTTGAACTTACCAGAGCAGATTTCACAAGGCATTTAATTAACATAAGTGCATAAGTGCAGTGCAAGATAGCTAGTTAGATGGAGATTACACAATGTGCACCAAAGAAGATCCTTTGAGACCTTGTGGGCACCATGTCGATTTTAAGACGTGGACTGCATTAACTTACCAAACTTTGGCCAAAGTTGACCAACATATTTTAATGAAATTGCTGGAAGAAAATTGTGATACTCGATAAATAAAACATGGATTCCTCTCCATTCTCAAGTGGATAAGCTAAACGTGTGGCAAAGCAACAAATCGAATCTCGTTGTTTGATTCTTTTTCAAGCGCAAAGTTCAGGTCCTTCCGAGCAATGCTTTTCTTGGCCATGGGTTTCTTTGCCTATAGAAAGAAACAAATTTGTAACAATTGGCGACAGAGTAAACGTTGAATGGAGCGAGACCAATCTGCGTCTCTGTGAGCTGAATTGTGCTTTGTAAGGGATATGACAAGTGGACATAAGTTGTACGTGTGGAGGTAATTGAAGGCTGATGAAGGAATGCTGGTYTTTGTAGGTTATTATTATGAAGGAACATGTGGTGCTCATGAGACTCGCGAGAATTGAAGGCCTGGCAGGGATCTATGATCGAAATTATATTTAAGTATCAGTGAAATAAGGCTGGGTTAATGACGTTAGTAAGAGTATACACATTCTTATATCAGAAGATCGTAAAACCCTCGCTTAACTAACTGAATATCCTGCAAGAAGTGGTACTTGTAATCGTAAGGTAAAATACATCAAACAAATGATTTCTCTGGTTCACAAATGTTTTTTGTAACTTTTTTTATTTTGAAATTTAGACTTATCTCGTGACTTCGATTTGGATCACTATTTTTGGTTTTTTTGTGTTCCTTGTGTCATGGAATCTTGTAGCATTATTTTTAAATAGCTGCTATGATTGCGCCTGATTGTCTCCAAGATTCCAATCCCTTATTTGATTAGAGTTACTAGATGGAAGAATTTATGCAGTTGGAAAGATAAATGCAAGAGTAAAAGAGATACAACGATTCAAGTAAAAAAAGTGTAAACTGAGAATTGTTTTTATTTCTCTTAACTTTAAGCAAACGACATAATGCTCTTCACAACGCTCGCGGAATCCATTGTAATTCCTGCTATTCACTCAATCGCCTTAAATTGGCATGAGCCTCATTGCTTTGTCACCATGGCATATGAGCTTGCTATGGCATTTTTCTATGCTTTGGCGACTTTCTTCTATATCAATAGGATACCAGAGAGATGGAAACTAGGATGGTTTGATATTGCAGGGCACAACCATCAGATTTTCCATTTATTTGTAATTGCAGGGGCATTGGCTCATTATGGTGCTACTCTAGTATTCTTGGAGTGGTGATATGCTCGGATAACATCTTAAGATCTCTGAGATGTATCACAACTTGTTGTACTCAATAAATAAAACATGGACTGGGTTTGCCCACAGACGCGTTTTGAGTTGCCAACTAAATTTACCGTTCAAGAGGATGGGTCGGGATCAACTTAGCCAAATCCTGTCCAGAATATCCCAGAATCCATCGAAATTGACATTGCCAATAGCACTAAGGTGACATAGAACCTGACCACATTAAATAGAATCTCGAAAAATGAATTACATTTGATGACTAACTTGAGAATGGAACCTCCTTGCACCAAGCACCAGACCCTGTAACACCAGAGCACCAGAGTGGAAGGGATCAAAAGGAACAGAGTGTAGACACGGGAGTTCGGGCTCGACGCGCGGGAGAAGTAATTTCGAAGGTAGCGTGAGGAAGGGTGGCGGTGCATTAAGTGCACCTCAGCAAACTCCCTGCAACGAGCAGACGAAAACAACTCCACTACATAGAGAGGAGAACGGGAACAAAGTGTGCTCAACTATCCAACGGAGACTTGGGAGACGAGTTTGGCAACAGATGCGTTTTGCCGGAGATGAGACGTTGAATGGGACGTTGAACAATCATCGACAAACCCAAAAGGTATAGCGTTTAGCCTACTCCTATATTTATATATAATTTTTCAATTTCAATTTAATTTTGCATTACATATGGGTGATCTACCCATAGTGCACGGTAGAAAGGGCCTCTACTGAGACAGTACTATTTGTAAATATGTAAAATTGATAATAATAGCAACCGTCATTTTGTCTTAATGCTCCACGTGCAGGCTTGACAGCACATTGCAACTACCACATGAGCATCATAATTATCTCGACCCCCATTTCTATGACGAACATTAACACCCTGCTATGCAGCATTCCCCCATTTCAAATTTCCACGGCATAGCATTCCCCCATTTCTACGGCGAACATTATAACCCTGCAGCGCAACATTGAATGCTGCGAGAGGGTGGGTAATCACCGTTGGGTAATTACCCACCCTCACGCAGCATTCAATGCTGCGTGGCAGGGTTGCTAAGGGTCGCCCATTCTACCTCCTTTCTGTCCCTGTGTCTTGCATTCTCAGCTATTCTGTGTCTTGCGTTCTCAGCCATTCTCATCTTAGCCAGCGATGGCGCAGCAAGCACAAGAAATCGATCCTTGTAAGGTTCTCGGCATCAGGATTGACGAGCAGGGCAAGGTCACCAGATTGAACCGCATCCCCACTGTTCCTCCCTCCTGCACTGCCA
>JASDQU010185738.1:3745-16915 GCA_032191745.1 Picea mariana | reverse complement strand
GAGCATCATTCTTAGAGTCTGTCATTGCCTATGAATGTAAGCATCATGCTTATTGAGGTCCAATGGGCATGTTCCATACTTAGTCAGATTTTAGGATTATATAATGAAAAAATTGTAGTAGAGGTCATGTTGGGTTTTTTGTTGACCTCTTTTCAATAAGAGTCTAGTCCGTTAATTATTATTAGTTTTGAAGAGTTCATCACTGATAATGTGCACAAATAGCTAGTAATTTTCCAATCAGTAAGACTCTTCAAGTATTACATGCACTTACTGAGAATGTTCCTAGAAAAAAATAAGACATAGTTCCCTGGAGCCGCATTCATCTCGACTAAATGCAAAAGGATCATAATTCTTATTTTTATAGATAAGATCATGTCCAAATTTTATATCTTAATCTTCAACACTGGCCTACCAAGGGTTTTGGAAGAAATGAAAAGTTCTTTACATCCCAATCTAGAGAATAGGGTAGGAGATTGGGTGTTGTTTATGCACTCTACTGTAATTTGGTTATATGGTTATCAAGAGGGACCTTACCTCTTACCTGTTTCCTTTCACAATAGGACCCTTTGTGGTAAAGACTAGATCTTGTTTTCCTCAGATCCATGGAAATCTCAATGAATTTGGGTTTGCACAGTTACAAGGGAGGAAATATGATCTGCACCAGGTCATATCTAAAAGAAGACTGATGAGTGAACAAGGCTCTTATGAACATGAACAGGGTGAAGGATTTGATAAACTGCAAAATCTGGAAACCTGTGCAGATATGGAAGTCATTTTGCAGCCTTATCAGACACAACAAATAGAGTCAACCACACAACAGATCCAGACATAGAAAAATTCTCCAAGGTTGATTATTAAATCTCCCAAGATGAGTTTTTATAGAAAGATGAGAAGTTCAAAGGTCCTCGGCACCAGTGGTCATCAAAATGTTCCCAAGAAAATGAAAATCACGCAGTATCCAAAGATAGTAAAACTGGAGGAGGAATAACCTAAAGAGAAAGTGAGCATGGAAATGGAGGAGGAAGAAGGATTTCCATAGGGTGAAAGCAGTTCAAGGGATTTCAGTAGGAAGAAACATGTCTTTACTAAGGCACCTGGAGTAGTCTATCAATCCAAGGAAGATTTAGCAAATCAATATGTTGTGAAAGGGAATCTGGCCATGAGTGGAATAAGATATTTGTTACCCGAGGTAGAGAGGATCTCCCAGCATAAATCTTCCATGTTCTTGGTCAGGGATGTACAAAGGAAGACACTTAACATAGTGGTGGAAAATGAGGATAAAGTGTCTGAAATCAAGTTGCATTATGAAAATAGTGGTGCCCAAGACAAGGTAAAATTTCATAGAAATGTCAGTGACATGCTGTATTCAGACTACCTGAGTCTGATTTTGAGGGTTTCAAGGCTGACAACTCATGCACTTAAGTTGGATGGACAATTGAAGATGGAAAAAGCATCCAACAGAGCTTGGTAGACCAAAGTCAAAATATTAGAATCTAAAGGCCCTCAAGGGGTAAAGGATTCTTTAGATGAGAAAGAGAAATTGATTCAAAGAATGAAAAAGAAGCTAAAGATGTCTTCCACAGAACATCCACAAATAGTAGAGCTAGCTTCCCTAGAGCAAGAAAAAGAGACATTTAGGTAGGAAGCATTGAATTACAAGGTAAAAGTATTGCAGATGGAAAAATAAAAAGTGAATTAGTCGCAAGGGCAAGCAATAACATCAAACATGGATGCTATTGTACCTTATACTGCATAAATTGGGCCTAAAAATGATGGATTGGTTTAGGCTATGTCCCAAGTCTTCCTTAAGGAAGGGGAAATCAAGATTCTTAGGGGAGATATAGAAAAGGTGCAGCAAGAAAAGAAAATTAAGAATGAGAAGATGGCCCAATTCCAAAAGGAAAATCAATAGTTGCAGGAAAGAGTTCAAGCAAATTGAAAACGAGGTTGAAAGTTAAAGGACTTTTGTACGGAGCTAAACATGTAATATGGGACTCTATCACTACTGAAGCTGCTAAATTCAGGGTGTACCTAAATTTCATAAATGACAAAGACATCATGGCTATCACTGCCCAAAATAGGTGTATTGTTTTAAATAAGACACTGGTGAAAAATCCCTCAGAGTGAGCCTAGAACGCTATAAATTTGTTGAATTCTATTCCCACTACTAAAATTCATACCATTGGGGCCAAACACAGGACTACACTAATCATTTCGGCCAGGAGGATCATTGCTAAAAACAATTTTCTCAATTCAGTTCAAACCAAGGCCGTACAGATGGAGCAAAGTATACAATAATTTAAGGATACATATGAACAATTGTTTATCAAAGGTCTCCCACCATTTTGGGATGTAAAAGGGATATTACACGACAAATAGCAGCACAACTCCCTCCTCACACAATGAAGAATGGATCATTCCAAGTTTGAAGGCCTAGAAGAAAAATGGAAGCAACCAAGTATGGTGGAATATTTAACCACAAATTTTTAGATCTTAAATTAGTTTAAGACAATAAATATCAGGATGCCAACTATGACTTATGCTACTTGTATCGACTTGGATATTCTAATAGAATAAATTATGGATTATGAGATTCCTTCTGACTTAAAGTGGAAAGGGATCTTGCAGATAGGAAAGATGAAATGCAGTTTTCCAGGGACTCGTAAATAGCCTTCAGGTGTCACCAAATTGGCAAGTTTGACAAAATATCAGAGCACAATAGATGGTGAGTACAAAAGCAAGCAGTTGGAAAATTAGTCGTTAGTTTATGAAACATTTGTTTAATCATTATAAATCAATTCACATGCTGAGACTGTCAGTTGAAATTATTGTAGTTGGTTTTAGAAGATGAAACGTTTCAGTTTCAGACATTGTAATCGAATTATATATGTACTAGAAATTACAGATGAATTAATGTTGGTAGAAGTGCAAGGGAACCTTTTTGTTATTTTTGAACTCATCTGTAATTTTTTGGAGCTGAATTGAATATATATGCAGAATCTTTTGAAGTCTCTATGAAAATATTCTAATGGTGGTGATATGATTTTTGTTTCCTTTCATTGTATGTATTTCATGTGTTCTCTAATTTCATTTACATTTTCTGCTATTTAAATTGGAGAGTTAAAGGCCCATAATTCATCATGTGATGCTCTCGGCTTAAGCAATTTAAACTATGTAATTTTCTTCCTAGCTAATTCATAATTCATTTTAGTAATGCTATGATGCAGTTATTTGTTTTCCCCTTCTTCCTACACTATTCTTAAATCCAATTTATAACTCAGATTCATTGCCTCATTTAGCCTTTATCCTATGTAGAGTTCTATCGGCCATTCATTGTTTTCATTCACTTTCATAATTTTGACTCCATAGCTCTAAGTGTCCCCCCCCTTCCTTTCCAGTAACTTTATAAAAACCCCCCAAAACAATATAAATCTAGCCACTGATTGCCATAGAAATATCAAGTGACACGAGAGAGCCCTCTCTAAGTTAAGAAGGCTAGTGCCCAACTCTAAAGTAGTTTGAAACAATTACCTTTGTCGTTTGTCTATCAGTCGGAAAAAAATTACAGAGTGCTAACAAGCCTCACCATGGTCTGGGACTTGCCTCTCAAGTTCCAGTTCCAGACGAGGACCATCTAGGTTTCTCTAGGAAAAATTGGTTTGCACAAGCTCATCATGAGCCATGTCCTTTGAGCACTGAGAGTATCTAAGGTGGTTTCCCAATGGAAGAATAATTTATTCCCAATTCAAAGGAATTATTTCCTTTCCTTCCTTCAACTACCCAAGAGAACCAGCCCACCAGTTGCACCACCACCACTCAGGGAACAATTCCACTGCCCCCATGGAAGAAGAGCTTGTCACGGATGTTGCTACATATTTGGATCCGTTGCTTCCACTTTAGAGGAGAACCAGGTCCAAGAGGGCCATAGTCACCCAACTTCAGAATCCTACAGAGTCATGGAGGACTAGCTAGTCTTAATCTTCGAGATGAAAAGGGACCTGGTCGAGCAGCAACACCACCATAGTTTCTTCAGCAAAGGTCTGGACACCATGTATGATTCCCTGTCAAGTGAGCCTAAGAAGATTCATTGCCTAACGTGATCTCAGCCCTTCACCTTCAAACTCTGTCAAGATGGATACCCGATCTCGCCACATGCATAACACTCTCACAGGTTTTTTTTTCTTTGTTTTAATGGCTAAATTTGTGGACATTTTTCCTATGCTATTCTTTGGTTCAACTCTAATAGGTGGTCAAGGTACTCAATCCACCGCATGTTCTAGTTTCCATGAGAGTGGCATAATAGGTGGCAATTCCCATGTTTGTATATTGACAGTTGTTGTTTTTTCTTTAAGATTTGGAACTTTGAAGAGTTGTCATGTCCATGTGTTCTGATTTCCACCATAGTGGAAGAACAATTGGCTTTTTATCATGTATATCTAGACACATAAGTTTTTTTCTATGGCAAGGTAATATACATTTTTATTTACAAAAACAATAACTATTAAAACTTAATAAAAATAATTATTTATTTATTAAATACTTATTTATCTTAATAAATACTTAAAAGATTAAACAATTATTATGCTAATAAATGTTCCACTATCAATCTAGTCTACTCTTATTAAAGTTGACAATGTCAATAACTATAAAAACTAAATATCAAATAATTAGTTAATTCTTAAATATTTATTTATGTTAATAATTATTGTAATGACTAAATGATTATTAATTTAAAAAATATTCCACTATCAGTATTAAGTGGAGACTATTTCCATTTGTCCAATTTTTGAGTGCACATATGTTATTTTAATGAGTATCTCAAGTTGGCAAGTCAAATATTAGAATCTTTGGTTATTAATTTTTTTCTCAATAGAATATTGTAGTGGGGATTATTAATTTATGGAATAAGTTAAAGTTGTAGTCTAAACAATCTACTTATTTTTTCAGGGATATTTGTTTGAAATCTCGTGAGAACTTGTTGGATCTATAGATTTGAATGGTTAGATCTTGATAATCCAAGTGTCATTGCCCCAATCATTTGGTAGGGTGAATCCACTTATGCATTTAGAAATGTAATTTAAACGGAAAAAAAATGTGATTGATTTATGTCACCTAATTCAAACGAGGAGAATAAGTTAAACAGTGAACAAACTTGACTTTTTTTGTTATGATTTTTTTTCTAAATTAGGTAAGAGGTTTACCTCGAATGCGAATAGGAAAGAAGATTTTATAGTCTTACATGAAACAATTTTTTAGATGTCGATAATGGAAGATAATTTTTAGGACATCATTCATGGAAAAACTAATGAGATTATATACAAACTAAATGAGTTGATGCTTACTCCCTAAGGGTAGTGTCTACTTCCTATATGAGTAACATGATCATATGAAAGGATATGGAAAAATATCCCAGAGTTAGCTCAAGTGGTTTTGAGCTAGACATGAAGCTATCCCCAATGGAGGAGGTCACAGGTTCGAATCTTGTTCCTCCTTAGGGTTAGTCCCTATAATCAGAGCCAACGATTCACCCATTCACACAATGGATGATTTACCCAATGGATGAGCATGGGGGTTTCCCATGAATTCTTACCTCGAAGAAAAAAAAAGGATATGGATGTTTATAGTGTTAGAAACTTTTATGGGATGTCATTAATAAATTCAATGCACACAATAAGAGAGGAAAAATAGAAGGTTTTTATTACAAATTAACATCCAATGTGGAGTTCAAAATTCTTCCTAAAATATATTGAAAACATGAAAATACTAAGTTACATTGCATTCTCTATCAAATGTGGAGATTGGTGATGAAGTGTTTTGTCGGTCTCTTGAAACATGGACAAACAAAATACTTATGATAACAAAGAGTTCTTGTCTATGTTGGTATGAAAATATCAAACACTAACTAGGTGATGTAGGCAATTACAATTGTTGAGACATGCACCTAAATTCCTCTATTAGATATTATAATTGTGCTTGTCAACATTTCCCATTTCTCATCCAATCATAAATTACATTCAGGGCTAAGGATAGATTGTATCCATCCTCAAGAAGCAAATTTTTATGCATCAAAATAAGGATAGATTGTATCCATGCTCAAGAAGGGAATTTTTATCCATCAAACCTAGTATCAACTATTGTAACTCATCATACTTGCATTGTTAGAGGGTGTGATGTTCATCAAACCTACTAAATCAATCTAACAAAAGAAACATATGCTTCAAGAAGTGATGTTATTTTATACCATAAAGAGAACACTCAAAGTGGTGTCTCATCTAAGAGAATCTAGGGAATTTTCTCTTTGAAAATATTCATATGCACAACAACAAATTTTGGCTTATGAAATTTTAATATAATAAAAAAATTCCAACTATTATTCTAGTTCTTTCATCAATTTTGTATTTATCGATGGTATTGTTTTGTGCCTTTCCAAAAAACCCCATATTTATTTTGGAAACTTTTAAGTAGTGGCTTAGAAGATCCTCCTTTACCCCTTTTTTTTTCCACCCTCTATTGGAAATGATTTTCTTGACTCTCTAGTATTTCCATTATGAGCCACTTGTTTTCCAAAGTGGACTTCATCTTTCTAGCATGGCTCATGCCTTTTCCAAGGGATCCATCCATGTGGGCCACCATCCTTTCTTGGATAAACCACCTCATTGGAACAAGCACTCTCGTCCCTTTAATTGCTTGTTCCTAGATAGTATCCACTAATAAGAACACTTCCTTAGCAATATAGAGTAGTAATGATTTCACAAACCAAACATCTAAAAATTTTCTATAGATATCATCGTCGATGATTCATCTTCTCCTTCTCCATTCATGAATGTGATCAGAGATGTGAGTGAATGTGTCATGTATAAATAATGTCAACAAAACTATCCCGATGTCATAGAATACATGTAGCTAGAAATGCTTAAGAAAAATCATTCCAAGGTCGTGAAGTCATGGTATGACATGCATGGAAGCTTGATATACTGCTTTGTGGCTATATTGTTTAGGGTATGCTAGAAGATTCAAATTATTATAATTTCTATCAATGAGTTTGATGAGCACCAAGGATGATATGTCATGATTTCATTACTAGGATCTTCTCCATCTTTTTCTTCAAACTTAGGAATATTTGATGACAATCGGGTAGGTATCGGAGGCAAGCTATGATTACACTAAGTCATTAGTTAGCTTCATTAAATTGGAAATATTCCATGTTGCGAAAAAAATAACTTGTATTGGGTAAAAGAATTCTAATTATTGGTAGTTTGTCCCATCATCTAATCATTCATCATATTACCACTCATAAAACCCCTTTCTAGGGTGTTTCCACCATCAGGAAGGAAAGGAGGATTCATCTAAAAGCCAATGTTCTATGGGAAAGTTCTTGTTGTAAGAAGGTTTTGGGGGGAAGACTCATTGAACATATTCCCTATTCTTGAGATGACTACTCTTTCGATTGGTATGATGGAAGATGGAATAAATCCACTCCTGAAAGGTGATATGGATGCAAAGAGATGCATCCCTCAAAATGGGAATGCATGGAAATGGGTAGATGAACTCCCTATTGATATACTGAAATTTGGAAAAAAATAAGTGATGCACTAGTATTGAAAGGTGGAATTCCAAAGGGTGGCTTCCTAAGGGAGAAAGAACTACTACTTTAAGGAGTAGATGATGGAGTTCTTATTACATTGTTGGGATTGATGAAGGGATTATTGGTAACCCTGATATAAATCCTAGAGATGGGGATATTAGTTCTCATGATGGATTTTATTGAGATGGGGAATTGATACCCGCACCAAAAACATCATATATCGGGGAATTGTTTCCCCACAAAACCTAAAGTAATATTCAAAACATTCATAATAAACCACTAGTACAAAGGTTTTGGATGTGAGGCATGATCTCTATATGTAAAATCACAAACATGATCTACAGGTCAATAAGAAGTGGGTTAAAGTTCAAGGTATTTGGATCACGGATATCCTTGATTTTAGGTGGCATGGAATCATGCTAGGTGGTGAGGGGATGGAACCCTTATAGTATGTGCACTTATATTTTCATTCAAATTTCTTAAATTCCCATTTGGCCAACAAATCTTTAGAGTTAGGATATTATTGAAGTTACTCTTCCGTTGCCATATTGTTCAATTTATTAACTCATTTCACTGTGGGATAGGATCATTCAACCTTCACCTCGTAGGAGATGGATTCATGGTTTTTGGAGGGAGACCTCTAGTCCTTTAAGATAGATGGAGTGATTGATCAACCATTTTTAATTGAAGTAATAAAAAGAAAATACAATCACAACGTAAGGCTCTCTACTCTTTAATCACCAAGGACTCAACGAAGAATTCCATGAGAAGATGGAAATGGTGTTGACGAGGGACTACTCCATGTCTCTCATTGATGCACAAAACCCTAACTATTTTCCTTCCCTTGTTCGCCCTCACATTTGACCAGGTCCCCTTTTTCTTTGACCTCTAGTTTTATACCTTCATGGCCTCCCCCAAGGGATGAGTCGAGGTATTCTCCCTTTCCTACAAAGAAGCCTTAAACGATCCCCCGAGAAAATCTATGGACCACGAAAAAAAAATTCCTCGTAGAAAGGATCCCATCCAAGAAGAACAACCTGATCCAAAGACAATTGAACGTTCAACACCTAAGGAACCATCCATGACCCATTCTACCCCGGAATCCATCTAAACCAACACTTTCATACTAAAATCAGAGAAATGATCGAGGATCGTGAACGTTCGACACCTAAGGAACCATCCATGACCCATTCTACCCTGGAATCCATCTAAACCAACACTTTCATACTCAAATCAGAGAGATGATCGAGGATCGATCTTCCTCCAACTCGCATCAATGCCATAATCGAATACATTAGAACTTACACGCTCATCGATAAATTCATAGGAATCTATCTGATGTAACATTCTCTTCTCAACTAGATTACAACAAAATTGAAATCCAAATCCCACTTTGACATCCAACTAGGATCAAAACAATTCTTCACCATGATATTCACATGGATTGATGACATAGACCAAATTATAGAAGGATGCCCCTACTTCTTCAACTTAGCAAGCTTATACCTTCGGAACTAGGAAAAATGATTCAATCTAGACAAATAAGACTCCACCTTGATGCTCGTATGGATTAGGCTCTACTCGCTACCTCAATACTACTGGGATGATGAAATCCTCAAAGACATTGCTAACACTCTAGGAAAATTCGTTAAAATAGTAGAGAAAACCAAAAATAACAAGTACACTTCCTATGCCAATATTTGCATCTACATGCACATCACCAAAGACCTGTCAGACTCTATCTTTCTAGCGCATGAAGAAATGGAATGGATTCAAAGCCTAGACTATGAGCATGTTCCTTTCAGATGCCATAAATTCCATGAATACGAGAACCTCTTCATAGACTTCCCTCAAAATAATCCAACCACAACTCTCAAAGACATAGCGCTCTAGGATGAGGAAGAATTTTGAACAATCCCCACCTGGCGATGAAACACTCAAAAACCCCACACTGCAGCCAAATCCAAGGTATTGTTGTCAAGCAACAATTTTCAAGTCCTGGCCCAACAATCATCTGGGGAGGATCACACTAATGAAGAAACCCAGTCAGACCCCAAAAATAAGAACCAAGAACCTATGCAAAACTAGGAAAGCACTCCCACCATAGATCCATCACCCACGTTGATCAATCCCCAACCCATTCTGTCCTCAATGTCGGCCACAAAGAACCTTATTTTCTCCACTAGTTAGGACCTTAATGTGCTGATGGATGACGACATTGGAGATCTAGATCTATGTGAGTTAGATCTCCTAGGTCTGGAAGATGCATGCAAAAAGCACACTTTCCACACTATACTTCTAAAGTAGATCCAACTCCTCAAGGAAGTACTCAAAAAATCTAAACTATGTAGTCATCTAGGAATACAAAACAACCCACCGTATGATCTAAAAAATGGTTTTCAAAGATCTCAAGAATCTTGGGTGGAAGACAGATCTTCAACTCATCACCTCCTTGGCTTCTAGGTTAGTGGAGTCAAGGAAATATGCCAAACAAATTGAATTATTTTCTTCCAATACTCAAGGTTTCCAATGAATGTCATCTCTTGGAAAATTAGGGGCATAAATAATCTCAGAAAATAAGGAATGCATCGAAGGAATTCCACCAAGAAAAACCCACAATCCTCATGATTCAGGTAACAAAAAGAACGAACGAAACTCTTTGTACCCTGCTTTCTCATATCTGGAAAAACACCAACTCCATTTTAGTGGATGCGTCTAGGACCTCACGATGAATTGCAATAGATTGGAATCCTACAACTATCACCCTTAATGACTTCACCACCACTAGAAACTCCATATATGCATCTTACCACCTCATTGGCATGAACATGCATAGCTCCATCACTATTGTTTATGGGCCTCAATCTGTTGATAAAAAAAACAATATTCTAAATTTTCTAGACTGGTAGAAGCAAGATAAACCTAGACAAAGCCAGATCCTCAGCAATGACATCAACCACATCACAAAACTTCGAGGGGAAAAAAGGAGGGATTTTCACTCTCACGTAGGAGGACACTAGCTTCAGAAACTTCACTGAGAACAACAAAATGGTTTATATGGAACCCACCAATGGAATATACACCTGCAATAACCGACGTGGAGGAATATCTCACATCACCTCACTTCTCGAAATATTTCTAGTCTCTAAATACATTCAAACTGTTGGGGATGAGCTTTCTTCCTCCATCCTCCCTTCCTTAGTCTCCGACCATCGTCCCATTTTCCTTTACCTGAACCAAAAAGACAAGGGCCCATACTGCCCCTTTAGATATAAAAAATTTTAGTTATCCAAATCTGAATTCAAATCCATGATCCAACATTGGTGGTCGACCACCCACTCCCCTTGCCGAACTAAAATGTATAGATTCCAACAAAAATAAAAAATGCTAAAGAAACACATGAAGGAGCAGAATAAAACAACATTTGGGAAAATATTCGTAGCAAAAATCACTATGGAAAAGGACATGGAGTCCCTTCAACAAAAACTCATCCTAAAAGGTCACTCGACCTCTCTCTCACATAGAGAAACATAGCTTCAGTCCCAAATAGAGGAAAGATGTAAGCAAGAAGAAATGCTCTCGAGAAAAAAAATCCAGAATCTCCTAGCTGAAAGAAGGCGAATGCAATGCCTCTTTCTTTCACCACTCTACCATCCAACATAGAATGAAAAACATAATATCCTACCTCAAAAATCACGATGGAACCAGTCTTGAAAACCACAAGGACATTGAGCTAAAACTAGTCTAAAACTATGTTGATCTCCTCATAAAGGAGAATCGCTCTAGGGGGAACGCCATTCAATGTGTCACCTTCGACATCCCCAATATAGTCACTGATCAACAAAAAATTGTTCTAATGTGCCCAATCAATCTTCAAGAGGTGGAATCTATTGTGATGCAAATGAAAGAAGATACAACCCCTGGACGAGATGGTTTCACAATCAACTTCGTCCATGCATGTTGGGATATGCTTAAGTTGGACGTTCTCGACATTATGGAGGAATCAGACAACTGTCAATGGGTCCTCCCTACCATCAATGCCACCTTCCTTACCTTGATCCCTAAAGAGGAAAATTATGCAGTTCCAAGTAAGTACCGACCCAGGTCTCTCTACAATTCCATCTATAAAATCATCACTAAATTCATAGACAACAGGTTAAAGCCTCTTCTTCCCTTTCTTATCTCTCCTAAGAAAACATTATATCTTCATGGAAGGCATATTCTATATGGAATCATTCTCGCCCATGAGGTCATTCACTCTATAAAATCCACCAGGACACCAGCCATGCTCCTCAAACTAGACCTATCCAAATCCTTTGATCACCTCAGCTGGGAGTACATTGAAAATACCCTCCTTGCCTTCAAATTCAATGAAGATTGGGTTCATTGGAACCTCTCCCTCCTCTCTTCCACCTTATTTTTGGTTATTTTCAATGGATCCCCCTCCCCCACCTTCCTCATATCCCATAGAATCCAACAAGGAGATCACCTTTCCCCTTTTCTCTTTATCCTCATGGTTGAAGGCTTAAGTCGAATGTTAAAAAATGCCACCATGAATGATTCTCTTAAAGGTTTGAAGCTCCAAAATAGTAAACCTTTGACCCACCAACAATTTGTGGATGAAATCCTACTTCTAGCGCACCCGTCCATTCAAGAATCTTGCACCGTCAAATTCCTTCTCAATACCATATCGAAGGCCTCAAGAGCCACTATCAACTTGGAAAAATCCCTCATCTTCTTCTTCAACAATCCCCCCTTCACTCAAAGAAACATCTCTCGAACCATGGGTTTTTCTACCTCCTCTCTCCCCTTCAAATACCTAGAAACTCCTCTAATCACTTCATTCATCACAAAATTCACTTGGAAGGATCTCATCGACAAATTAACTCAATGGATCTCCTCCTGGAATTTCAAAACTCTTAATCTTGCAGGGTGCCTAGTTCTCCTAAAATTTGTTTTGCTGATAATGTCATTGTATCTTTTCTATATTCTCGCTGCCCCCAAATGGGAGCTCAAATCCATTCATAAAATACAATGCACCTTTCTCTGGAGTGGGGAAAATAACACTCATAAATGGGCTATGGTCAAATGGGACACCATCTTCTTACCAAATAATATGGGTGGCCTCAGCCTGATGGACCCAATCAAAAGAAATGAATCTCTTAGTGCTAAAACATGGTGGAATTGGATATCCAACATATCCACTCCTTGGGAAAAACTATGGCGCAACAAATATTCCCCAAACTGGGACCCTCACAACTTGATTTGCTTCACTCCTACCACTCAAGGCTCTCTCATTTGGAACTCTGCAAAATGACAATGCCACCTCATCCAACAACATAGTTTTTGGGAAATCAGAACCTGGAAAAATTCTAGTCAAAGTCTTGGAAGCAACTTCTAATATTGGAAAGACATCATAACCTTCCACCTCAAGGTAACTCTAAGGTCAAGGACTAATGACACACCACAGATAAGCAACACTTCAGGAACTGGTTACTTCTCCACACCTCTCTTCTCCATCTTCTAGCAATAACCGAAACGCAAATCGTGCAAGATGTCAGTAATAAGAAAATCAGAATCATTCA
>JASDQU010185737.1:4451-14828 GCA_032191745.1 Picea mariana | reverse complement strand
GATATTTTCCTCCACCTCTAGAGCATCTTCAAACAAACTGCTTAATGATGAAGATTTTATTTCTAGCATAAAAAGGGCAAGTTTTGAATGCAATCCCATAACATAATATATCATGGCAGTTGTTTATGTAGGCTGATCATGAAGGATAGCAAGTTGTTGATAAGGTTCAGAAGTTAGGGAAAAAGGGATTGAGATATGACAGGTTCTTGAATCAAATTTAATCTCGTGAGGATCACATGATTTATCTAAGTCAGGAGGTACTAAATTGCAGAACTCATTTTTAGAAATAGATGGTGATGAAGATATCAAATCAACATCTACAATACAAGCAGGCTGTAAATCTTCTTCTAAATATGGATATATGAAAGAATGATGATAATCATCAAAATATACAAAACAGAGGATAATTATCTTAACATGTGAAGGAAAAAGTATGAAGGAGTTGATAAAGAACAACAACTCATGAAGCAAACTAATGAACTGATACCTAGATTTAGAACCTAGTCTCTTCATCTTTTGTTTATTAGATCCTTCCCAATGAAGTCTTTGAATGTGGAGTCACCAGGCAGATGACTACAGTTGGATTTTATGTATGTCCCTTGTCTACCAACAAGAATCAGATCTATGTCATTCTCCCAGGGAAACTCTGCTTTCACTTTCGTTTCCCAGCAACGGCGCCAATTTGTTATCACTCTAAGAAATTACTCCCTGACTGTAAAGGGTGTAAGCTTGGTAAATTAATGAATTGTAAAAGGTGGATCAAGTCAGAGAACTTAATCAAGTCTCACTCACTCAAAACATGCATTGACACACACAGATGGGCAAGGATTTCAACCACTATGTTCTGAAAGTTAAATCAAGGTGGATATGCGGAGAAGACTTATTATGCTAACATAAATATATATACAATTGTATAGAATATATGGCTAGACATAACAGGTAAAATACTTACAGATTCTAGTTTATGGATGTAACGATAAGTTAACAGTTCTCATACATCAGAAAAACATGAAACAATGAATAATATATTCGAGTACAGGTAGAGATAAGAAAGAATATGAAAATCTGAACAGTACTAGAAAAATAAGCATGTATTACTAATGTACAATGGGAAGTCTAAGATTACAAGTCTGAAAAGTCTCCAAAGTCGACCACAGTCCTTCGACCATTTTTCCCCCTGGGTTCATCAAAAGTTACAGGCTTTATAGCCTGTGAAATACAGTTTTAGATCCTACAAAAATGGATCTAATCTGCCTAAAATAGAAATAGTACAATAGCTTTACATAAAATATGAATCTAATCCCATTTCAAAGAGTCAATGATCTTGGTCTTCTTATCATCTTTGACAGCTGCAAGGTCTTATGGTAGATGATGAAGTGGCTGGAGTCTTTCTTCAACAGCTGTAGTTGGTTTTTAACAGAATAGGGTAACATCAAACCTATTTCCTTTAGATATGCCTCAAAACTCTGAGGAATTTTGCCAAAATGATTGTAGATGATTTACTTGAAACCTCCTTAAGTCATTAATATTCAAAATTTATCTGCCTCAAACCCAAAATCTTCAAAATAATTTCTCTACAATTTCGGTGGCTTATTGGCCTGGACATGTGTAAGTTAGCTGCCGAAAGTCCTAGGATTTGGTGGCTTATTGTCTTGGACATGTGTAAGTTAGCTGTCGAAAGTCCTAGGATTCGGTGGCTAACTGCTTGTTTGAAAACTGATTAAGCCACTGAAAGACCTGCTTTGATTTAATGATGATCCCGTGCCTTCCTCTTTCTAGCATAAATATTTCCTGCTCGACTGTGTTTGTTCTGTATTCGATGACATGACAATCTTCACTTGCGCTCAGCTGCTATTATTTATTTTTGACACTTTCAAAACCTATAAATCTGGGTGTAAGTGTGCATGGAACCTAAAATAATCTGTCATCGATAGGGCACTTGCACTGGCACTTGGAAATTGTGTTATGATGAAGCTCGGTGTTTTCATTTAGTTGTCGATTTGTGGCTTAAGTCATAACTTGACTCGTGACATGGTTGTGTATCGACCCGTAGCTTGATTCATGGCTTCATTTGACCTATCGACTTGGCATGTTGGTGACTCTTACTATTTTCAAAACTGGCACTTGTGCACGTATTTGTCAAAACTCTACAGGATACATTTACAACTTTTGACAACCGACACTTATCGATAAGTTGAATAGGATAGGAACTCGACGTTCAGTGCTGGGTTTTGGTGACATATGGTTTGAATTGAATGCGTTGATATGCAGACTTATGGTTTGACTTGAAATTTTTATGTGATATGGTTTAGGGTTAAGTGACTGACACTTATGATTTGACATATGTACTTGGTTTTTAGCATATGTGACATGGTTTATGATAGTTTAATAGTAAGATACTTAAGCACACACCTCACATGTTTGATGGATTTGCAATTGCAAATCTAAAGGGTAAAAGGATAGGGTTTTAGGTAATACTAACAACACTTTTGGAATGCAGGTCAGAAGATAACCTTGGACAAAGCGATCAACAAGAGCTTGATGAAGGATTTGGAAGTTATGACCTTGGCCAGAAATTTATAAATGAGTGTATTAAGTAAAAGCAATAAAAACAATCTCAAAAATACCATTGTATTTTTTTATCGCTAACAATACCAATTAAGATTGAGCTAACAATGTTTCTGACAGAAAGAGCACTTGAAGATGTTGTTTCAGTCTGGGGTCATCCATGACTTCATGGAATATTAGGAAGAAATCCAATATTTCTCTTAGTATAGCAAAAGCATAATACAATGTTACATGTTCCGCCAGTTGTGAATCCATATGGATTTAGAAGCTGTTGACATGTCTATTTGATCTGGAGATGGAAGAAATAGTGATTCTATGTGATAACCAGAGTTACATAAAGATGGCAGAGAACCATGTGTTCCATGAAAAGTCAAAGGACATAGAAATATGGTATCACTACATTTGTGATATGGTGCAGAGGGGAGATATAAAGCTCCATAATGTTGGCACAGATGAGAAGGTTGCAGATATGTTTACCAAGCCTCTGTCTCATGTAAAGTTTGAGCACTTTTGAGACAATATTGGTATAGTCTGAAAGGACCTCCCTCGAAAGGGAGAGTGATTCTGATGATACTATGTTATCCTGACCAACAACGGGTAGCTCAGTTAGGATTTTATATACTAGTAGATTGATCATCCCTGGATAGATCCCGAAGTTCCGGTAAGGATGGTATACCAGAGTACATGGGCATGTATATGCTAGTTGTGGTCAATAGTGGTAGCTCCATTAGGATTTTTATAATACTAGGGAATATTATGATTCCTAGGTAGATCCTGAAGGTCCGATAAGGATGGTCTATCAGATTACCATGTCTTAACTCTGTTAGGATTTTATATCCTAGGGAATCTTATGATTCCTGGGTAGATCCCTAGGGATTGTCAGAGTTCCACAAAATGTTGTTGATACACCTGCCTCATTTTGTTGCCCCATGATGATGATGATGATATTGTTTCTCCAATCTTTTGTTGTGATGATGTTGTTGCTCTAGCCTTGTGTTGTGATGATGTTGTTGCTCCAACCTCGTGCTATGATGATATCGCTTCAGCCTCGTGTTGTTCATGATGATGTTGTTGATGTTATTGTTATTTATTTTATGCTAATTGATGTTGAAATTTCAGGTTCCAACTTCATACTGAGAATGATGATGATGATGTCATTCTGGATCCATGTTGTGAATGATGATGATGATTATACTCTAGCTCCATGTTGTGAATAATGATTTTATTGATGATGAGAAAAAATTTCAATGATTTATAGATATGTCAGTCAGTGTTCCAGATGTTTTTTATGTTGCTTCCCTCTCTCTCTCCTGATGATGTTGTAAAATACCCTTCTTGTTAAGGGGAAGTGTTGAAATATTGTAATTGCAAAGAATATTCTACTTATTATTGAGCTATTATCTTATATTTCAATCCCCTTTTGTGGATATATCATGTCGGGATTTGTATAAGACCAAATCCCCTTTTGTGGATTGGTCAAACCCTAATTATATGTTGTTAATTAAGAAGTCGTCCCCCATGCCTAATTAAAGTGGATTTATCCACTAAGTAAAGAAGTCATCCCTGCTTGATGAAGAGACACCACCCTAACACCTGCCAGCCAGTATAAATAATAGTGGAAGGCACCTCATTAGCTCACTAACTCAAGTCACTCATCTAGTGCGCAAGTTTGAAGGAAATTGCAGTTGCTAGTTTCCTAAAAAAGGAAGAGAGAGGCGCATTGCTCAGTGTTGGATATTCTCTTGTGTTTGGTTTATTATCATGGCATTGTATTGGAAATCTATATTAAGGAAGTCTTTTCTAGGTTTTCTCCCCCATGAGGGTTTCCCAGGATAAATTTTGTGTACCTTTTGATTGTGTATCTTTCAGTGATCATGCTTATGCTATTATAGTCTAGTAAATTGAAAATAACCTAATAGCAGCTCTAAATTTAACAAATTTCTTTATACCAGCTAAATCAGTGTGATGTGTTACTATTATCACACCAGTGCTTCAATGATATTGGAGCACGAACGTTTTTTTCATTGTTGCATTATGAAGAATAGAGCACCATGAATGGGGCGTCCAATGAGATGCCCCACTATGTCAAGTCGATTAATATCTATATTGGTATGGTTTTGTAAATAGAGCTAGTGCATTTGGTGAAAATGGTTTCACCGCAATGTTAAATTTTATATATTGTAAATTTAGTGGTGCACTTAATTAGATGGAATGTACCGATGTTGGGATAAACTAATTATGCGTAGGTTGCGGGGTAGATTTAAACCTTGTACAAAATTTATTGCAAACATATTTTCAATAAAAGAACAGAAAACATACAATGGAAAATATAAACATTACACAGAGATTTTTTCCCCTGGAAACCCAAACCGAGAAAACCATCACATTTTATATTCATTCATAGTGATACATGGTTTACAATACAATATACATATAGGAGCCAGCGGAATCCAAAACCCTAACCCAATGACCTCGATTAGTCAACAACCCTAATTCCTTAACCGGAAATAGAAAACCATCGGAAAAAACCATGTGCCGAAAAACCACCCAACAATGGACATGAAAATCGAGGCAACACAAAAAATGAGGCAAAAATGAGACACAATTCTCGAGGCAAATAATATAATACATACCCAACATTCTCCCACTTGTTGTTTTCTTTGCATACATGGGTTTACAGGGTTACATAGTCAACAATCTAGGGCAGAAATTCCCATGGATCCTATACACCAAGAGAACTTCTCAATGCTCACAGATTTTTTTAATGAATATGCAACATTCTTCATAGTGTCCACCTTCATCAGCAATACTTTATTTTCTACAACCATGTCTCTCACAAAGTGATATTGAATATCAATATGCTTTGTCTTTGAATGATAAGTTGGGTTCTTCACCAGAAAAATTGCACTCTGACTGTCACAATCTATCCCTACAACTTGTTGTACCATCCCAATACCTGAACACAATCTTTGTAACCATACTACTTATTTACTTGCATGAGTGTCTTCCATGTATTCAACTTCTATAGTTGAAAATGCCACTACAGCCTGCCTTTTTCTCATCCAACTTATTGCTCCTCCAAACAGGTTAAACACATACCGAATTGTAGATCTCCTACGATCCAGATATCTAGCCCAGTCTGCATCCACAAAGCCATGTATATCCACCACTCTGTCTAATCCTGGTCTTTCTTGGTAACACAATCCATAGCTAGCAGTGCCACAAAAATACCTAAAAACCCTTTTTACTGTTGTCCAATGCTCCTTCCCTAGTTTTGACATATACCTTCTCAAAACTCCCACTACATGTGCAATGTCTGGTCTAGTATATACCATTGCATACATCAAACTGCCAACTGCACTTGCATATGGAACACGAGACATGTCCTCCTCCTCTTCATGTGTCTTGGGACACTGATCTGTGGATAACTTTACACCAACAAGAATAGGGACCTTGACCAGTTTACATTCCTCCATATTAAACCTCTGTAATATTGTCTCCACATATTTTCTTTGATTTAACCAAAGTTTCATCTTTTTCCTATCTCTTTTAATTTCCATGCCCAAAATGAAATTTGAAGCACCAATATCCTTCATGTCAAATTTAGAGGACAATTGAGTTTTCAAATCCTGGATAATCTCCTTGTTGTTTCTTATCAGCAACATGTCATCCACATACAATACCAAATAAATCAAATGAACACCAATTAATTTAAAATACACACAGTGATCCTCTTTTCTTCTTGTGAAGTAGGGTCCCAACATATAAGTATCAATTTTTTGATACCACATCCTTGGTGATTGTTTTAGACCATACATGGACTTTTTCAGCTTGGATACTGGCTCCTTCTTTTCCTTCACAATATAACCTTTTGGTTGCTTCATATATATTTATTCTTCCAAATCCCCATGTAGGAATGTTGTCTTCACATCCATCTGTTCTACTTCAAAATCAAATGCAGCGACAAAAGATAACAGAAATATTATAGAGGTTAACTTGGCAACAAGAGAGAAAATATCACCAAAATCAATTCCCTCAACCTAAGAATAACCCTTTGCTACTAACCCAACTTCGTATTTCTCCACTTTTCCTTCTGTATTCGGCTTCCTTTTAAATACCCATTTGTTGCCAATGGGATTTCTTCTAGTCAACAACTCCACTAGATCCCAAACCTCATTCTTATCCAAGGCTGCCATTTCTTCATCCATGGCCTTTTTCCAGATATTTCCATCCTCTGAATCCACTGCCTCCCTGACAGTTCTAGGATCGTCATCAGAAATAGACAAAGAAAAATTTGAACGGAAATTAGATGGAGTATACCTTTCCGGTAGCCTTCTTTCTCGAACCGATCTCCTCAATATTGTAGTATGAGGATCTTCTTATTCTGATTCGTGTTCTTCTGTAGAGTCTGATTCATCATCCTTTAAATCAAACTCTATTTTCTCTGGTTCTTCCTTACTTGGTAGGACTTCATGTTTGACAACATCCTTCATTTCTCTAAATATCACATCTCGGATATACACTACCTTCTTAGTTTCTGGGTTCCAAAGATTATAACCTTTGGGACCATCTTTATATCCAATAAAGATACACTTTTCGGCCTTCTTATCTAGCTTACTCTTGTTTTCCTTTGGAGCATGAACATATGCATCACAGCCAAATACCTTGAGATGTGTGAGAGAATATTTCTTACCATTCCATACCTCTTGTGGAGTCTTGTCATCTAGCACTAATGGAGGTGATATGTTGACCAGGTAACATGCAGTACCCACTGCCTCTTCCCAAAATTCTTGCCCCAACCTAGCACCACTAAGCATGCACCTTGCTTTTTCCATCAACGTCATGTTCATCATTTCTGCAACTCCATTTTGTTGAGGTGTATATGGAGTATTCTTCTTCCTTTCTATACCCCACTTCTTACAGAATTCTTCAATTTCATTCCCGCATAAATCTCCACCATTATTTGTCCTCAGCACCTTAATTCTTCTCTTTTTTTGATTATCAACAAGAGCATTGAACTCTTTAAACCTGTCAAAGACTTCAGATTTCTTCCTAAGGAAATATATCCAAGTATTCCTCGAGAAGTCATCTATAAATGAGATATAGTACACATATTTTCCCAATGATGGGACTGACACAGGTCCAAAAACATCAATGTGAACTAACTTTAAAATTCCTTCTACCCTCATTGCACCAAAGGGGAATCTTACCCAATTCTGCTTCCCATATACACAATGTTCATAGAAATCAAAATCCAGAGAGCGGTTAGACATACCTTCAACCATACCTTTACCATGTAGTAGTCAAAGACCCTTCTCTCTAATATGCCCCAGTCTTTGATGCCACAGCATAACCTTTTCTCCAGAGACTATAGGATTTGTTTCTTCTTCAACTCCAATATCAAGAAAAATGGAACTATTACAACCATCACTAATAATGCTTCCTTGCATATTATACAGAGTTCCAAACCCAACTCCCTTCAACAACACCATTGTTCCTCAAACCATCCTCCAGGTTTCCTTTTCAAATAGTGTTCTAATCCTTCCATCTATGAGCCTCAACTTGACTTTTCCTCGTCTTATGATTCTAGTTGTCAAATCATCACCTAAGAAAACATTACCTCCATCATAATTTTCATATTCACAAAACCACTCCCTGTGGGGATTCATATGAAATGAAGCACCTGATTCAACCAACCATGCCTCATGATCTACATGTGTGCTTGAAGAATCCAAGTACACATCCCCTCCCTCTTCCTTGGAGGTATTTTCTTCTGTAGAAGGAGATTCTTCAAATACCTTCTTTTTCTCAACTTTGGATCTACACTACTTCTTGTAGTTCCCTTCCTTTCCACATCTCCAACATACCTTTACAAACTTTCCGGGAGATTTAGATTTACCCTTAGACTTAGATCTCCCACTTGAGAACTTAGATCTATTTCTTACCTGGGAACGTCCTCTTGCAAATAATGTGTATATGCTCTATCCTTCCATATTCTTTTGTCTCATCTCCTCCAACAACAAGGATGAGACCACTTCATCAAAATTCAAGGAAGATGTATTACTACCTATGGACACAACCAGACTATCCCACGAGTCTGGTAAAGGACACAGTGAACTGATACATTTATCTTCATATGAAATTTTAATATCAACAGATAGTAACTGACTTACCACAGTATTGAAGGCGTTCAAATGCTCTGCCACCAAGTCTCTATCTCTCATCCTTGGGTTGTACAACTTCTTTCTCATGAATAGTTTATTTACTAGGGACTTAGAATGATACAACTTCCCCAACTTATCCCATAAATCCTTGGTTGTAGCTTCCTCTGACACATTTAGTAATACTAAATCTGAGAGACACAGTCGGATTGTGCTTTTTTTTCCTTATGATCCAACTTTTTCCAGTCATCTACTCAAGTTCCTGTAAGTGCAGTACATGGATCTACTACGATCCATTGACCTCTGTCCACCAATAAATCTTCTATCTTGAGCTTCCACAGCTCAAAAATTTTCCCATTAAACTTATTGATCTCCATTTTCGAATTGCTCGCCATTTCTTTTCACCTAAAAAATCAATACCACAGATCTCCCACTGTAACAAGGCTTATCACAGTCCCAAGCCAAACCCTTGACCACAAAGGCGTCCCCCTAAAGCCAAAAAATTTCTGATACTAGATGTAGATTTTAACCTTGTACAATATTTACTGCAAACAGATTTTCAGTAAAAGAACATAAAACATTCAATGGCAAATACAAACATTACACAGTTATTTACAATGACTTGGAAGGAGGGTGAGCACCAGTGCTTGCTTGAGAATTTGGAAGAATGGGATGAAGTGTAACAATGAAAATTCATTTGGTATTTTTTTTATTTACCCTACCATGGTGCACCTAACAACAGTGATGCGTAATGGTCAATGAAATCGGTGCACTTTTATCGTTGCTTCTTATTTTTGTTATAACATATGACAATGCTTTTAAAAATTGAAGCACTGGTGATCTACTTTTTATATGTGCATCGGTGCATATGTACCTTAAAGGAGCACTGATTAAAAAACCTTCGCAAAAAACTTTGGCCGCCCACCTCTGCTAACAACCTATGCTATAAACAAATAAGGGATAGATTTTTAGAGGAGGTTCTGTAAAATAGTCTACAAGAAGGTGTTCTCCTTGTAGTGGCCAAGCCATAATCTAGAGGTTTTGTGATTCCAAACAATGTAATTTCTAATTATTCCCTTTCCCTAGGTGAACTTGTGTGGTTGACGAAGGGAAATTTTCTTGTGTCAACACTCCACTAACCCATAATCCCTAATCCACTAATCCCTATCCACTACACCACTACACCTCAAAACAATGTTTATACAATTGAAAAGACATTTAGATGTTTCCATATCAAGATTTCAACATGGATAAAACAATGCCCCTAATGTTGATAAAACAATGTTCACTTAAGAAATATTTTAATGTCAAATATGTAAGTACAAAGCCAAGTCTCCAAGTTCACCATGATAATATGGCATTTATAAGCATCAATAAAGTGACATTAGTGAATTTGTTTTTTTGAGTTACAACTAATTGATCTAAGGCCAAAGACAACAAAAAGGATTTTTGTCAAAATTAACATTATGTAAACATCAATTTTGTACCCCTAATGTAGAAGTGCCACATGAGTGTAATTCACCTTTTGAAACTATTAAGTATTTTTTATTGATACTCAGAACTTGGAAAACTTTAGTGTATAACTAGTATACATCCAAATAGTTTAATTTACCTATTGCAAATTCCCAAGTATTTGTTACTTATGCTC
>JASDQU010185736.1:0-12690 GCA_032191745.1 Picea mariana | reverse complement strand
ATATTTTCATCAAATTTAACATCTCTTCTAATAATAATTTCATTGGAATGAGGTTAAAGAAGTATGTAACCTTTAACATCTTCATAATATCCAACAAAAATACACTTCTCACTTTTAGGCCGCAAATATTTCATTTTCTCATCAGGAATGTGAGCCCATGCTACACTACCAAATACACAAAAGTGTCTTACATCTAGCTTAATTTTATTCCATGCTTCTTCCATTGTTATAATTTTTAGATCATTTTTGGGAGTGTGAATTACTATAAAATTTTCACTGTTAATGGTTTCCTCCCAATAATGAAGAATTAACTCTTTAGATTGGATCATACAAATAGTCATTTACTTTAATACGTGATTCTTTCTCTCAACAACACCATTTTGTTGTGGTGTATATGGAACAAAATGTTGCATTTTAACTCCCTATGTAGTGAACTAACTTGTAAACTTATTATTGACATATTCACGTCTATTATATGTTAACATTTGAAGTTCATGTCTAGGTTGTTTTCCTACAAGGGCCTTGTAGGCCAAAAACTTGTAAAAGAATTCACTCTTAAGTTTTAATAAGTAAACCCGAGTTCAAATGAACAAATCATCAAAGAAATTTAATAAATACTTGAACCTAGAGAAAGAAGGAGAAGAAAGAATACCACACTAATCATTGTGAACAAGTTACAAAGGGGTTGAGGCATGCCAAGAGGCATTTTTACCAAAACTATCCCGATGATGTTTTTCGAGAACACAATTGACACAAACACCATCTCCGCAAGAAACAAGAGGAAGACTAGTCACCATGTGTTTATTACATAGTTTCTACAATGATCGATAGTTTATATGACCAAAAAAATCATGCCAAAGTTTTCTCAAGTCATCGCTATAAGCAACAAAAATTGATGGAAAAGATGATGACCCAAAGTTGTCAAACTTGTACAACCTGGTAATATCATCAACAATTCTAGTTTCTAGGAATTGCTTAGGATCGTTTAAATCCTTGATTACAACTTGGTGAGGTGAAAACTCTATGGTTTTACCTTCACCTAAATGAGTGATATGATACACTGATAGAAGGTTGTAGGAAAGTCTTGGAACACATGATACATAATTGAAATTACCATTATCTACCTGAACTATTCCACACCCTACAACACTAATAGATCTATCATCACCAACACATATTTTATTGGTGTCACATTCATTAAGAGCATAAAATATGGCTTTACCCTTAGCCATATGATAACGTGCTCCAAAATAAATAATCCACTCATCAAAAGAATAATTAAAAGTTGCATTGAAGGAGAAATTAGAAGCATAGAGTGCATGTTCATGAGTCTAAGAAGACTAAGAAGAAGAATCAATACTGATGTTTTGCTTCTTCATTGACAATTATAAGGATTCCATATTTTTAAAACATTTATACTCCACGTGACTATATTTCCCACAAAATTTGCAATGTATGTCAATCTTCTTACTTTTGGATTTTTCTCCTTTGTCACCATTAGGAGTAGAAGCTGACATAGAGGGTTTGGGACCCTTGTTTTTCTTGTTGTTTTGGTGAGCATGTTGCTTCTTGGGATTCTTGAATTTTTCCTCACAAGTTTGGATTCTCTACTTTGATGGTTCTAAATCGAAGAGGGGTGAGGAGCAGGATGTATCCTCATTGACCCAAAAGGGAAACAAAACTTCTTATCTTACATATTAAATTTGAATGCACTAACAACACTGTTGAATATGAATCTATAGTCCAGGGACTAAACAAGGCAATAGACTTAAACACCAAAGAATTGAAATTTTTTGGAGACTCAAAAATTATCATTAGACAAGTAAGAATACCATTCATTGCAATTCACCTCACTTGAGGAACTACCAAAAATAAGTACATATAATAATAGATAATTTTGAGGCCTTCAACATTACCATTGCTCCCAGGAAAAAAAATACTCTTGTTGATTCTTTAGCCACAACAGCCTCAAGAGTATCTCCTTTAAAATACTATGATGCCTCAAGGTTTGTAGTGGAACTTCTCTACATAATGTCGGTGCCTAACAACATTTCTAACTAGAAAGTATTTGAAGGGGATGAACATATTGTAGATTTCCTGACTAACCAGGAGAATTTTAAGGATTTTCCCATTGATGATGAAATATTCCAAGAGCTATTCACATAATCAAATATCCACGAACATAAAAGAGGCACATATCACCCCAATGACAAACCAAAATTTCACACAATACCAAAAGGAGCGGCCAATCTGGAGAACCTTTTGGACCTAAGAGAAAGGTTTAGAGGGCCGGAAAATGAAAAAATAGGGAGCTCATGCCCTATATATGAAACTATAAAACTATGAACCCCTGAGAACCCCAAGAATGTATGTTGGTTTTCTTATTCTGAACTACTCTTCCCTACTTCCTGCGTTGTTGACCCAGGGTTCATATCTTTAAAGGTACTAACAAAGCCTAAAACTATCAGCCCTTCTAGTAAACCAGAAGGCAACGCAGTACACAGAAAGCACTGCGCAGTCTCACCTGAGATAGCTTAGAATGGGTGGTTGTAAGACTTAGGTGTACACAACCTAGGATTGAGTAGGAGATAGGGGGTCTATATTCTAAGCCATTTACTCTAACTTGTGTTACGAACTACTGTTATTCTATTTTATATTTTAACCTCTATGGTATATTTTCGTTATATTCCCACAAAAATTAACCAAGCAATATAATAACTCATTCATTCATTGCACACAACATTTAAATAATAAAAGTATGACAAAGATATGCATTCATTCATCACATTATATAGGTATTACTATGGTTCACCCCCTTCCAGGCTATGTCCACAAATATTTGGCTCTTGGATCTCTTATTATGGTAGTTCTGCAATCTTGCATCGTGCACTTACAACTCTCCTCAGATGGGTAAGATCTATATGAGGCGAACTAGATCACACCAGGATCCTCAGCCTGCGATCTAATCCTCAAAATCTACCTCCTATCCTCCTCTCTAGCTCAATCACTTTACAAAAGTAGTTCTTCTCACCAAAAACATTACATAAATACAATCGAACTCTACATAGGTAGTGAACTGAACTTTTCTAAACTCCTATATGATACCTACGTATCTATATTTATATCTATTGGGATCTTCAACCATTTACACAAAACCCTACAAAAACCCTAACCCTATTGTCGTTAGGTCTTCCTTCTCTACATGCGTGCTTTGATTCCTTCCAGTTGTCACCTCCTTCTTTCATGCATGCATGTTGTGCTTCTTACTAGTTGTCACTTTCTTCTTGCACGCTTCCTTTCCCAGGATTTATCTTACAGCTGTCATTCTTCTTTGTGCACACTTTCTTTCCCACTATGGCCTGCTGCCAGGTCCCCAACACTGACATGTAACTCGTCCCAAGTCACCTAATATTTCTGAGCTACCTCGAGCTCCTCAGTGATCGTCTAGAAATTTCCCTCAGCTCTGTTGCTTTTGACAGTGGCTACACGGTCCTCTCCTTAATGGTATCCACTACCTGAATTGCCAATTCGTCGCTTAGTAATATTTCACATTCTGCCTATGTTTATTCCATATTTTTTCTATTTGCTTCTGTCTGTGTGAGTACTTCTACTACCCATTCCTGTAATGGTTCTATTTCAACATGACACTCGTGTTTCTGTGTTTGCACAGTGATAAGTTTTGCATGCATCTTCTTCAGCTCTGGCGTCCCCTTGATGCGTTATGGGATTGGTATGGTATTTTTCCCATGTTTAAGTCCTTGTATTGCTGCATTGATCATTTCCTCTTCATTGTCCCATCGTTGAACCTATGGATCCTCTTCCAGTCTTGTCCAAAGGTGTGCTCCTTTTTCGAGCAAGTCAGCTACCATGCTAACTTGTTTCTTCATCTCCTGTAGTTGCGTTGTTGTTGCCTACCTCCATTTCTCCTTTACTGTCAGTGGAATTGTTGGTGTTAGCTATTCTTAGAGATCCCCGATATCCTTCTGGTATCGAGCAATTTCCTATGCAATCAAGTCGATCTTTTCTGCGACTAGGTGTTCATTTCTTTGCGCATTGTTTGGAAGTTTCCCAAAAATTTCTCCCACTTTTCATTCCAATTTGTTCCTACATTTCGTCTCCTTATGAGTTTTGGATTTGACCTACTCATACTCTTTTTCCAACACTTCTCGCTTCTTTGTTTCTTTCTATAGATCGACTAAGTTTTTGTGTTCCTGAGACTGCATCTCGTGGTCGACGCTAACCTGAAATTTGTGCAGTGCCCTTGATGGCATCTGTGTCAAGACCAATTGGATGTGGTCCAAGTCCTTCAGTGGTGTCTGTCCCACTATTTCATCCATTCGTAGCATACCCAGTTTTATGTGGACCATTGCATTTGCATGTGGCATTGGGAGGGCTGGGTCTCTTTCTTCGACCTCCACTCTTTTGTTGGTTTGTGTCGTCGATGAATCTATGCCTCTGCTGCTAGTTTCTCTCCGGGCCTCTCCGAGTGTCCTAAGGAGCTGTCTCATTTCTACCAGCTCTTTTTGCAGGTTATTCCTATGATGTCTTGTGTGGTCAAAGTCTTCTACTAAAAAATCTTGGACCATTCTAGCAATCATTTCCCCATAATCCTCTGTGATCATATAGTCTAGTGATGTTCGTTGCAACTTTGATTTCTTGCGCATGCCTATTGTCTATACAACTGGTCTCTTAGCTCCCCCTAGTTGCATGCTTTGGTTGTTTATTGGTCTCTTTCTTCCCCTTCTGGGTCTCTATTGGCTTTGCCCCTTCGTTTGCCTGAGTCGGATTTTTTTGGCTCGTCCTTGGTTTCTTGGGCACTGGGATATGTAGAGCCTATGTTTCCGCCTGCACTGCTTCTCCTTCTACGGGTCATTTCAATACTTCTCGGGGAATGAATGGGATCCTCCATTCATCAGGACATTCACTAATGACCATGTCTATATCACCTTCTGTGATGCAGTAGTGCATTGGTAGCCACTATTTATCTGGGTCCTGTCTTGGTTGTATCCACATGGTTTGATGTGTGGCCCATAAGTTAGTGATATCCCCATATCGCATGAAAACCTCTAGTGTTATTCTCCATGATCGGCTAATAGCTTCCTGTATGTCCTGTAGGTATGCCTCAAAGATGATTCCATTTTCCTTCGTATGACTGGCCTGTGGCCCTGATCTCAATAACAGATATCTCACTCTCACTGGTTGTGGTCTAGTAGAAAACACTACATACTCTAGTTCCCACCATCCCATGAAGGCTATGAGGGTGAGTAGCCATGAGTAATGAAATTTTGAATCGAGGTCCTATGCATCCTTGCAGTCAACTTGGAACAATTTTAATAGATATGGCACCCATTTCACGAAGGTGCCTTCTGTGCATTGAGCTACTACTGTGATGACTCCTACTGGTACTTCATCTTTATAGAATTTTATTAACAACTTACAGGATAAGATATTTGGCCCAGTCATGTCACTACATTGTTGATCCGCTTGATTATAATGCCCCTTGTATCCCTAGCGGTGCCATATTTCTTCTTCATTTCCTCTGCTAATGCTTTCTCCTTGGATTTATCATCCAGAATTAGCGCGGGATCCATACCCCGACTGGGTAGTCCTGTTATCTGCACGATAAGCTCAACAATTATAGGAATGGGTCTGTCCATCCATATATCCCCTCCGTGCGTGACTTCTAACAGCTTCTTAATGCATGTTGTCATGTACTGGCATCTGCCAAAGTGAGGAAGTTTTAGCAACCCTAAAATGCATGTTCGGTCCAGTCCAACTACCCACTGATGTGGCTAGATGATCATTTCTCCAAGTTGGTTTACCACTATGTTCTGCATAAAAACCCTCGATGCAAGTTCCAGGTACTTTGTTTCATTTGACACATCATGGTTGGAATACTTGAGCTTCCTAATGTGACCCAGTAGCTGCGAATCTACCTGTACACCCTCTGGTATGCGTGGTAGCATAATTTCTACTGTCGGTTTCTTGCGAGGTGAGATCGATATCAGAAATCTGTCTTCCTGCTGTGGTGGTTGGTACAAAGTTCCAACAATTCTTGGTTGCTGCCGTGTAAACCATTATGGCCAAGTTGAGGTAGTTCCCGTGGTCTCTTCTATTAGGTGACCTAGGCTAGGTACCTTCAACTTGACTGGTTGCCCTTCTGATCCTTGATTCAGTGTCATTTTGTTACCTTCCACAGCTGGTTCAGTGCTTTCTGGTTGCACTTCTTGTTAGGGTTCCGCTTCCTCATTCTGAGGTTCTTGCACCAATGTTGGCGTGTCCTCTTTCAGTTCCTCTAGTTGTGGCTATTGAATCTCTTCCAGTATCGGTGTAGAGTTCACCGGTGGTATCTCTGGGGATGGGATCTCATAGATATCGACGATCTCCGATTTCTGCTGCTCATTTTCTTCCAACGGTCCTCATGACCTAGTTTTAACTCTAGTCGGTCTGGAGGTCTGGCCTGGCTCAATGGACTTCAGTGGTGCCATAGTGGTGAGTGTCAAACATTTGCTAACTTTAGAAGACTGTGGTGAAGTCTGTGGTCTCACTTTGTTCGTTCGAGTTGTTGTTTCTCTCTCTGTGTTCTCCTTTCATGAATAGACAAGTTTCTTTTGTGCTCGCGTGTTGTATGGGTTTGTCATGGAGTTTATCAAGGAGTATTCCTCCATGATGTGATTAATGCACCATAACTATGGTTTCAATGCATCTACGACAGTTTCATACTTTCCATTATGATTACTTTTCCGTTTCTAGTTGGGGTGTTTAATGTGACGTTCCATCAATCCTTGCCATGCATTAATTCCTCTTAGTGTTTTCATGTCATCTTGCTTTTGTCGAATTTATGTTTCCCTCTCATTTGTCTTAGGCATGTAACTGTTTCTCTTGCCTTTACTGCATTAGTGTTTTGAGCATCCAGTGATTTTTTCGTGTTTTTTTTTTTTTTTATTGCGCGGTGGGTGGTCGACTGTCCTTGTACAACTTCAGTCGACTCCTATTGATCATTCCTCTGAGGTCTGCACTTTCTAAGTCTCTTAACTGTACAACTCCTCTGCCTGTTATAGATTTGACCTCGTATGGTCCTAACCAATGCGTTCTCATCTTTCCTGGGTGCTGAAATGATTTTCCATCATAGAGAAATACTAGATCTCCTTCCTTGAAAGTATTCTTCTTAATATGTCGATTGTGCCATGCTTTGTCTCTGGCCTTTTGCACTTGTTGATGGGATCCTACCAGGGTTCGGTCTTCCTCCATTGATAATAGCTAGTTTAGTCTTTCCTGTATTGCGCCGCGTACTGTCATTTGTGTGATAGCGGCTATACATAAGATGGGTACTAAAAATTCTAATGGCACTACTACTTCTTGGTCGTAGACAAGTTTTAATGGTGTGTGCCATGTCAACTTATTTCATGCCGTTGTATACGCCCATAATATTGTTGGCACTTTGAGGTCACATTCGTCTTTGTTGACATTACAGATCTTTGTTAGTGTGCTCTCTAGAATTTTTTTAAAGGCCTCTATTGTGCCATTCTCCCGTGGATGATACGGTGTGCTTTTCTGGTGGTGAACCTCAAATTCTTCGAGCATTGTGTGGATGGTTCTATTTATGAAATGTGTGCCTTGGTCACTCATCAAAACTCTTGGGCACCCAAACCTAGTAATCACTTGTTCAAATAAGAACTGTGCATTTGTCTCTGCACTACAGTCTTTTATTGGTGCGACTTCTGCCCACCTTGTTATGTATTCTATTGCGGTGATGATGTATCTTGCCCCAGTTCTTTTGGCTGGTGGGTTAATTGGTCCCACAAAGTCTATTTCACATTTATCAAATTCCTGTAATGTCACTTACGGTCATAATGGCATTTGGTCCCTTCTGTTGGGTTTACCTACCCTTTGACAGACATCACATCTCTGAAAGTACTCTTTTGAGTCTCGGTGAATGGTTGGCCACCATAATCCTACGCGAAGTACCTTCTGCGTAGTAGCTTTTCTTGCATAGTGTTGTCTTGCCAATCCCTTGTGGGCTTCTATTAAAATTCTTAGTCATTCATGCTCTAACATGTACCTTCATAAAATGCTATATGCACCCATTTTATATAGATGTCCCGCGATCAATTGATAGTTGGCTGCACAAGCTACCAGGTTCTTCTTTTGCGTGGTGGTATATTCTTGTGGCCTTGTACCTGTGCTCAAGTACTGGATGATCTCTATGAAGTAGTCATCAACAAACTGTACTAAGAATAACTGTGCATCTAAAAAGTTGTCTTCTAATTTCGTGGGTTCTTCTCCATTTATGACCCATGATAGGTGGTCAGGTCTTGCGTTCAGTTTTCCTAGTTTAACTATTACTTCGAAGTCAAATTCTTGATATAGCAGTAACCATCGACAGATTCTCCCCCCCAACACTGGCTTGTTGACTAGGTATTTTAAGGCTGAGTGATTTGTAAACATCTTAAAATTTTTTCCCAATAGGTAGTGTCTGAACTTTTGCAGTGCATAAACCATAGCTAGGCCTTCTCTTTCCATCGTGTTATAATTATGTTCTGAGTATGATAGTTTTCTTCTTGTAAATGTTATCAGGTGATCCAAGTCTCTTGTTCCTGGCTACACTAGGATAGCTCCAAGTCCTATCGTGGATGCATCTACATGCACATGGAATGTCTTTCCCCAGTTTGGAAATACTAATATTGGTGTAGTGACCATATTTTGCTTCAGGGTATCCAGACCATGTTGACATTCATCGTTCCATTGGTACTTTGTATCCTTTCTTAGCAGTTTCTCCATTGGTCTTGTGATTTGCGCATATCCTTTGATGAACTTCCTATAGTATCTTGTGTGTCCTAACGTCACTCGTAGTTGACAGATGGTAAATTAATGATGACTAAGATATTTTCTGGATCAACCAAGAGCCTTTGTTTGCATACTATATGGACCAATAGTATCCCAAACGATGTTCCAAATATACATTTATTTATGTTTAGTGCTATCTAACATTGTCTTCATCATTCTAACATCAAGCATAAGACTTCCACATGGTTTTTCAATAGACTATAGACTGTCCAATCATCCAGGTATACTTCAAAAAACTGATGGATGAATTATTTAATTGCTGCGATAACCACTCTGGAGAATATTTTTGGTGCATTCTTCAGTTCAAATGGCATGATTGTATATTGGTAAGATCCCCATTCAGTCACGAACGTGGTCTTGTATCTATCCTTCTATGCTATCTTAATCTGATGGTAGCCTGAGAATCCATCAGTGAATGAGTAAACTTTGTGTCCCCCCACATTCTCTAACACTTCATCTGTGAACAATGTAGGGAATGGGTCGTGTAGGCATGCATCATTCAACTTCCTCAAGTTAACGCATATCCTAATTCCTCTTCCTTATTTCTTGTCTTGTACAACCATGAGGCTTATCCATTCTGATTCCTTGACTGGTTCAATTATGTCAGCTTCAAGCATCAGATCAATCTCCTCTTTAACTTTCTGTTTATATATGCGGTTCAGTCTATATGGTCGTTGTCTAATCGGTCTCGCTTCAGGTCTGAGAGGCATCTTCATTTTCCCAATTCGCCTGCTATGCCCTTCATATCTGTAAATATTGTAGGAATCAAGTCGCTATATTCGTGCAACAACTTTGCGATGCTTTCTACTGTTGACTCATCCCAATAATCTCCATTGTTGGCCATTTTGGGATGTTCAGCTATTCCGATGTTAACTTTCTTTACCTTGATTTGTGCAGAAATAACTTTATATTCTATGGGTGGTCCCTTCACATATCTTTCACCTTCTACTTCTTCAATCCCAATGTCGCGTGGGTCATCTTCATCTAGTGCTTCCTTCTGTACATGGTAACATGAAAGTAGTTCCTTAACTGTCTTCTTATTCCACTGCTACTCTTTGATAATAAATTCTATTTCTAGTTCTTCAATGAATATGACTCCTCTAATCCATTTTAGGGCTGCATCTATGTTGGGGTTCTCATGCTCAAATGAGAAAGTGATGATAAAGTTATGTTGCAATGTCGTCCATGTTGTAGTTCCTTTTCACAGTTCCTGATCTGTATACCAATTCTGGTATGCCCTCTAATGTGTGAATGAAGTGGTGAGGCCATTCCTATAGTGGTGTCATTTTCCACAGCGTTTCAAACTCCTCCAAGTGTTTCATTGGTGTTCCTAGTCCTTCATATCTCCATTGTTTGTTGTTTTTGTGTTCTCCATCGAACCTTATGCGCAGTAACCACTTACATTGATACTAGTTTGTGATAGTCTCCTTGTGTGCACCCCACCATCTTGTGGGTGTGGCCTTGAGTGTTAAGTCCAGTGCTAGTAGCCTCTGGTTCTCTAATACTTTGTCTTCGTATTGTGTCAAGAATGTTTCCAAATCATTTAGTCCATGGAAACTGGGTGGTTCTTTGATTTTTATACCTATCCACCATATTGCGCGGTCTATTCTTGCACACCTTCTCATGGATACTTCATGTAGTCTCTGCTGCCAGTTTTCTACCCTGGTGTCTGATTCTATTGTGCATGAAGTAATGTTGTGCCAACTGAGTACCCCATCTGCGGTTGGGTTTACATAATCCTCCTCGCACACAATTGTTCTATACAACTGGTCGATCTCCTCTAAGTCCAGGCAAGTGGGTTCTACGAACCTCTCCCTTTCTGATTGATCCAGGGGATCAAATTTTGCTCAAAATTCAAAGTGCTTGGAATCGCTTCAAATTGAACAGGAGTGTAGGCCTCGTTGTCACGAACCCAACGCAACTTGTTTGGGTTCAAACAAACGTCGGATGAAAGAGATATCGAGTTCTGTTCAAAACGTCAAACAGGCAAAAAAAAGGGATGCTGATTGTACAGTCTGTACAGTCCATATGGATGCTAACGTGGCATGTCTGTACGACACATGGCAGAGATAAATTGGCAGGACCATATGATGTGGCATTCATTGGTTGGCAGATATGGATGAATAGTCTGCTGACACGTGGCATTTTCTGACCAATGGTTTGGTGCCACGTGGCCCAGTTGTGGGCTGCCATGTGGCACCCTATTATTTGTTGTTGGTTTAAAAGTTATGGAGTCCATGGGGATCGAACCCCGGACCTCCCCACCGTGCATAGCCTTTGTAAAGTCTACACTGCCAACATACCACACTGTGTTCCTTATTATATATGTGGTTTTAAATAAATTTAAATTTGATTTGTTGTAAAGTTTGGAGTGGGGTCGGGCTGGGGCTTAGCCCTACCCCATGGTTGTATTATTTTACATATGACCAGAGGTTATTCCATTGGCGCGCGTGATTTTTTTGATTTGGTTTCAAACGGTTATACAACCAACACCCACCACTTGTCACAACCACACTTGCTCTTAAAGTCTTGGCCCCTTTTATTTAAACGCACGGTCACATGGGTCACACGACCACGACCTTGGCGGTTAGGGGCTAGGCGCACCCATAACCATCCTACAGTTTGCACCATTTTTGCGATTGCACCCGATGCTGAGTTTTAACACATAAAAGCATGTGGGGGCTATGTTGAGGCAACAAGGTGCATTTTGGCGATCCAGAGACAACAAGTTTGAAGGGGAACTTCCAGAAAGCCTATCTTCAATTTTTGGCCAAACGAGGTGCTGAAAAAGCCCAGCTAGGGGTTTTTGGACATTCTGAAGCCATTGGAGCCCTCTATTTGGCATTTTGAGCATTGTAAAGCACATATTTGAGAACTTTGAGCAAATAATACAAAAGATCCATTGGAAGCTGGACCAGGAGATGTAGCCCAAGAGAGGGGTGAACTCCTTTATCATTTACTGTGTTATGTGTTTTCTGATCACTGTTTATTGTTGTTGTTTATATGAATCTTGAATGAGTAATTTTCTATAAAAGTTGTGTTGCAAAATTGATCCATTTTCATTTTAACACATGAATTAAATCTTGCAAATATTTTCAAGAATATAAGTCTTCTTCATTTTTAGATCAAGTTGGTATCAGAGCGTAGGTTTTTGAAGACTTGATTATTTGCAAGTGTTTTGTTTTCCGATGCTCACAAGGTTGAAACTCACAAGAGGAGAAGGTCAACTTGTAGAGCCAAGTTCTCATCCTTCAAGAAGGAGGATAATATCATCACCACAAGTTTCAAGGAGGCATTCACCAAGTATGGCTCATGAAGAGAGTCATGAACATGTTCCTACTGAAGATGAAGATCTCAGAAAGGCTATCATGGAAATGAGAGAAATGATGAAACTCTTGATGGAAAGGAATACAAGGTTGCAAGGTGAAGGCTCCAACCCTTCAAAACACAAGGGAGACTGTGGTGATAAAAATCCAAATGGAAATGGAGGGAATGGTGCTTCTCCACCACCCTCACCTCCATCTTCTTCTTCTTCTACTAGTTCAAGACCTCTTCCAAATTCACAAAAAGGACACGGTAAAACTCCTTCACAAATTCCTTTGTTAAAGATTTATATTAAATTCAAATTGCCAATGTACAATGGAGAAATAAATTCTGAGAAATTAGATAATTGGATTCGTCAGATTGAGGTGTATTGTAGGATACAAAAAATTCAAGATGATGAAACTAGGATTCGGCTTGCTTCTTTAATATTTGATAGTGCAACACTCATTTGGTGGGAAGCCAAGATTCAAGAGGACATGAAGAAACATGGTAAAATTTTAACCTCTTGGAATGATTTTA
>JASDQU010185732.1:0-20689 GCA_032191745.1 Picea mariana | reverse complement strand
CATAGAGAAATTTTATAGAAGACAGGGTGTGCACATTTTGTGTGTTTCATGCACCTAGGTAAGTGCCCACATTTCTTTGTGTTTCACGCACTTGGGTTAGTACATGATAATGACCTAGAAGTGCACAGTATTGAATTATATATGTTTGTTTATATGACTTTTATGTTTTGAGGTTGGACAACCTGTATGAATATGAGGTTGTTGAACTTGGACGGTGATAGGCCAGTGCGCCTATCCATGTAATTGTAATCATGTTTATTAATATAGTATTGCATCACTACGCATTTACTGACTCAGACGAAAAGAGATGGGGGGGTGAATCCACCAGAAAAGGGAAAAAGGGGGGGGGGTGAGTTGTAAGTCTTGGAGAATATTTTATAATATTCTCAGGAAAAGTGTTAATTTAGATAATTATTTTATCCTAAGTTCCTGAGGATAGGGAATAGGTCATGAAGTGGATTTAACCTACTATTGTGGAGTGGTTTTTAGACCCAGAAGCAAACTCTCCAAGCGAGAAATTTTGTTGAGATCAATTGTTAATTGTTGTGTTGAGAATTAGTCACAGGGCTTAGAGACTTCCTGTCTGGACTGTTGTCGGTAACCTTGGAAAAGGAAGTGGATCATTTGAAGGTTTTTTTAGCAGAGAAGGGGCACACTTCCTTGGGTGTGACAGGTGCATGTGGAATGAGAGATTGTGGGATAGTTGCAGCAATGGGCACTTAGAATTGGGAAATTATGTTGAGTTTTAGACCATAACTCATCCCTAGGAACCCTTTTTCCCTGGTGGAGTTGAGCCCCATATCGGGGGTGAAATATTGCTAAACTTTTATGAGCAACAACGTCTATGGCTGGGAGGAACGTCTGAGTCAAGGCCATAGTTAATGACTTTCATAAAATACAAGTGTTCTTTATGTGCTTGTCTTGGTTACTGCATGCATTTTTGTCTATGTTTTACATGGTCTGATTCTTGTATGACGTTGCATATAAGTATTTGTTGGTTTTTTGTTATTTATTGCTTTCTCATGTAAGTATGGTGCTTATAGCCTATATTTGTAGTTGTGCATGGATATGACCAATGTGGATAGTCTTGTAAGTTAAGTTAACCTTGTGGTTTTGGTTATAAGTCATCAAGAAGAAGATTGAGTGGTCGGGTGCACAAGATTATAGATTTTGTATATCAAGAGGATGGAATTTGTGTGTGTGTTTAAGGAAATGGACCCTGTGCATAGTGAAATCAAAAGTGGCGCATGACACCTAGATGAATTTTCACACAGTTATGTTGTGTGATCAGCATGTTGGTGTGCACAGTTATCTGAATTAATTTTGTTGCTTAAGGTTGTACGAAAAACATATTCTTTCTTCCATTGTTACAAGTTGTGTAGTGTGACTCAAGCTTGGGTTGAGCATCTTACTTCTAGTTAAACTATGCGAACTTGTGTTAGACTAGAAATTGCACAGTGAAACATCAGTGTAACATTTCTCAATAGTATGTTGGCGATGTTACATTTGGGTTGAATTAGTGTTCTTGAAGTTGATTTTGTGTGATGTGGTGGCTAGGGACGTTACACCCATACAGCTACTAGTTCATCTTTCATATTCGAGACTCGGTCTGGTGTGTAGAGGATGTTGTAGTAATGACTAGCAGATATAAAGAAACCACTCCAACTCCACATCGAGTTGGGTGGCCTTGGTTGGCCCTGTTAAAAAAAATCCATGGAACTTCCTTTTCAATTAATGGATCAGAAATATTTCTAAAATTCGTAGCTTTCTCCTTATACATATGTTCTCTTGATAGCTTTTGAACTAGAGTAGTAACTGCTTCTTCAGGGGAAAAATTGTTTTCAAATATGCACAAGTTTTGAACCCACCATATAAAATACAAAAGAAAAAGAGGCATAGACCTATAAGGGCTTTCCTTACCATTCTCGAACCATCTTTTCAACCATGTATTTAGATCCCCTTCCAGCAATGTAAGTCCACATTTCAATGATGCACACACCTCCTCCCATATTTTTTGAACAAAGGAGCATGAAATGAAAATATGGTGCATAGTCTCCTCATTGTTTTTGAATAGAATGCACCAACTTGGACTAGTCCATCCCCGCTTCACCCCATTATACCACATTGAAATTTTATTTTCTAGAGCCAGCCAAGCCAAAGATTTTTCCTTAAGAGGGGAATCAAACTTCCACAATGGGGATCACCATGATTTCACTTCACCTGTGAAATCATCATTTTCCAACATCTGATATCCCAATTTGTAGTAAAGGAGTTGTTCTTTTCATTTTTGGCCTAGAAAATTAAGTCCTTTGTTTCTTCCTGGAGATAAATGAAGTTGGAAGATAGGAGACCAATGAAGGATGTCCATTCTTCCTTTTTGTTTTATCCCAAAACTAATATCTTTGCTTATTTCCATTCACTTCACTCCATTCCATCTTGATCATATAGTTGTGCATCCAGTAGGGAGAAAAAACCTTGCATATGCAGATATTCAACTAGATCTTATGAAGGCTTGAATCCTTCACCTAATCCAATCCAAGGATCTTCACCAACCCTTACATTCCTACCATTTCCAATTTTCCAACATAACTAGATGCCTATCATCGGATAGGCTTCCATCATTTTCTTCCATCCAATTGACCCCAATGCCCCCGATTTCCTTGGCATCCTTAGACATTATTCATGATTTTGTCTTGGGAAATATTTTATTGATAGAACTTTTCCCCACAATGACTTATTATGTATCAAACACCACATGATTTTTGCAGCCAATATTTTACAGAAGTAGAATATATTTTTGACCCCCCATCCTCCATGCTCCTTAGGATCTTCAATACAATTTCAATTCACCACATGTGAACCTCCCAAATATTTACTTCCTCACCAAAGGAAGTGGAAACAAATTTTTCTAACCTTGTTCAATATTCCTTTAGGAATTTTTTTTATTTTGGCCCAATACACTAGGATACTACTCAAAATTGAGTTGATCAATACCAACATACCTCCTCTCGAGAGCCATATGTGGGACCATGAAGAGATTCCGATTTGAATATTTTTATTTATCCATGTCTAGTCATTGAATGAGTAGGAATTTGGATTCAGGTCAAATCCTAAGTACTTAATCTCATCATCAATACTCTTCATTTCAAAATGTATATGATATGCTAGATCTCTAGTTACTTCTACTTCTAGAGCACTGGTGAGAACCATGGATTTTGACACACTTATTTGCATTCATGTCGCCAGGAAAAATGAGTCCATGACTGCATATCAAGATTTTACTTCATGAACGAAACCTGCACCAAATATGAATACATCATCTACGAATAGAAAATGTGTTAGAAAAACATCCAAAGCCACATTTATTCCTTTAATGTGATTTTTTCCACAAGCTTAGAGAATAATTCTATTAATACCATCTGCTACCACCAAAAATATGAAGGGAGAGAGAGGGAATCCTTGACGGAGACCCCCATAAGTATGGAAGAAGGAGGAGGGGGGTAAATTAATTAAAACTGCTAGAAAAGAGGACTTGATGCACCCCATAATCCAGTTAATGATCATGATATTGATCCCCATATGAATCAGGGCGAGACGTACAAAGGACTAGTTGACCTTATAATAAGCTTTAGAAAGGTCCAACTTCATTATAAACCCAAAACATTGTCTTTGCCTTCATGGAGTGAAGGACTTCATGAGTAATTGAAACTCCATCATGGATTTGACACCTATCCAGGAATCCGAATTATTCTTCAGTTATAAAATCATTGAAAATAGGTTTAAGTCAAGAGGCAATAATCTTCGCTATAAGTTTGTAAATTATAATGCAGTAAGATATTGGGTGAAAGTCTGAAAAATAATCAAGGTCTTTCTTTTTTTGAATTAGGGACAAAAAGGTTGCATTGAAAGTATTACACATTGTTGGCCCTTGACCAAGTTTTGGGAGATCCTTGGTCAAGTTTGACATAATTTTGGGACTTCAACAGCCTGTCGAAGACGGAGCGCAAGACGAAGAGGAGATCGCGGGATATCAGCCCCTTTTTAGGGATTTTTGGGTTTTTGGGATCACATAATGGGTATGGGAATGTCAGCCCATGGGTTTACCCATGCTTATGCCTATTTTGTAATATATATAGAAGATTAGGCGATGTAATAAAAAAAAGTTGTAATGAATGGCTAAGTTCTAGGGTTGGATTTGTGTGATCAAGAGTTGTCAATGCTTTGTGCATACTATGTGAGACTTGCAGAGCTAAGTGCAAGTCATTGTAAGAGACTGTAGAAGGTCAGGGAAGGAGGGTCTAGCGAGTTGTGCAGATATTTTTTCCTCTGCGGAGTAGGGTTTTGAGGATTTGTGCATGTAACCTATTGAAGAAGCTAATAAAGAAGACAAAGAGTTGGTGGACATATCCCCAAGGGTGAACCACGTATATGTTGTGTTGCTCCGCTTTGTGAAATGCGTTGATGTGCTTTAATATAGATAGATAGATATGTTGATGCTTTGTGCTTAATGATGTATATGGATGGATGTTATATCTTAATTACATACATGTTCTTAGTGCTAGTATTTGTTAGGATCTGATCTGTTCGTCATGCTAAGTGTTGTTAGATGCTAGATCTGGTTGAATACTATGATGCACTGTAATTAGGGTTTAAGTGTGTTGTAATTAAGAACTGGATATTGATGAATGTTAACTATTGAGTGCTCTGTTAAGATTTATAATCATAGATATGTGTCCCAGCTAAGGTTGCAGACACTGGAGTCCTGCAACCACCCTTGCCTCTACCTCGGGTGAGATTTCATATGCGTCGTAGGTGTTGCTGAAAGGGTCGGTAGTTAGGGTTTTGTTGGTGCTCTCTTGAGCATTGAACCCTGGGTCTTCCCATGTGCCAACAAATGGTTCCATTGTCGGGATCAAGGATATGAATTTCACTTCAGCTGGCTCCTGATTCTCATCGTGTTTGTTGTCTGGGAGATTTTGGAAGGTGCAACCTTCCCGGACATCGAGCCATTTGGGTCGCTTGCCACGAAGTTCACTACCCTTTGGTATTTGAGTGATATGAATAAACAATAGAATTTGAACGTTGTTTTTCATACCTATTACCTTCAGCTAAAGGGAGCCATCGAAGCTGAGCCTCGCATGACTCTAAACACCTTACAGAGATTTTGACCCCTGATGAAGTTCAACAAAGATCAGAATTTCATTTACATTACAGCGCGAGCCGATGAACATAAGGAGCAGCTCCAGTCGTAGTATAATCTCACATAAGAGGATCTTGATGAGATCACTAAGGATTGATCGGAAGACCTCCTTATTCCAGTAGACCCTATAGAGATGCCCAACCCTGACAGCCCAAAAACCGTGCATGATACACCTGGAACCAACAAAACGAAGAAGACTGAAGAGGTCCAAGACCTAAGCAACGCCTCAGGGAATACTTCTTCCATATCACCTGAGTGAGCAAGTGATGACGACGTAGAAGAGATGAAGGAAAGAGAAGTTGAAAAAAAGAAAGGCAAAGTAACACCGCCGAGAGATGAGACCGATCTCCTGAGGAAGAGGAAGGTTTCTCCCAAGAAACCCTCTTCATGGAAGAAATCCAAAGCCACCGTGACCAAGATGAAGACTGTGCTTATTTTTGATGATTTTGATTTCATCATCGCAGCACTAAATGACACCTCGTTGGAAATCGTAGAGAAGAAAGAAGCTAAGTAGGAGGAAATGTATGATAGAATCGACTTCGATCTTCGAGGAGTACAACAGGCTCTTCAGTCCAGTCGTGCAGTTTCCACTGCGCCCCTGCCATCAGGAGAACTAGAATTGGGGGATGAGTCGGCCCAAATACATAGAGTAGATGATGCGGTCGAAGCTCATCTTCGTCGCGCACAAGAAGAAGTAGAACAAGACACCCAGGCCTTGAAGAAAGTGCAAGGCATACTCATAGAACAATGCAAAGTTGCAGAACAGGAGAAGGTTTCTCTTAGGCAAATTTTGAAGAAGAGAAAGTACAGATGCAACATGAAAAAGAACAGTTTCTCGCAGAGCAAATTGAAGTAAAGGAAGTAGTCAACAGAGCACTTCACTCTGTGACAGGCTTAGAGTCACAGACAGAAGACCAAGTCACGTGTCAAGTAGAGAATATTGTAGAAGCTATCCAGCATCTACAACAACGAATAACAGATTTAGAGCTCCACATTGTATCTGACACCCCGCAAGATGTAAAGGACCAAAGAGAAGCAATTGCTCGAAGTGCAGTCGAAAGAATAAAATCCCTTGCCCTGAAATGCAAGAAACTGAGTGATCGAAGTGCCCAAACATATGAGCAAATCAAGGAGAATCCAAAACTGAAGGAATTGGAGTCGCAGCTCCAGGAAGTGAAGTATCAAGAAGAGACATTACAGGCGCAGTTGAAGCCCTTGTCTGCTGTGGAAAGAATGAAGCGATCCCAAGAGCAACGCACTACCCAATAGCAAGTTCACACTATTCAGAGCAAAGTCATGGAAGTGACTCAGAGACTCCAACTTGTACAAGATGAGACTTACCAACTGTTCACAGAGATAGAATGTCGAGGAGCAGAACTAGAGCAAGTCATCACTGCAGTTGAACAGCACCTAGAGGGACCTATCAATGAAGCATTTATACAAGAGTTCATTGAATAGGAGGTTGTAGCACAACAACAATTCGGAGCATATCGAGCTAAACTCGATGATTTTTAAGCAGAAATAGTCGGATCAGAGTGACTCGGGACGAGTCACAGGTGAGTGTTGGGGGCATGTTGGCCCTTGACCAAGTTTTGGGAGATCCTTGGTCATGTTTGACCTAATTTTGGGACTTAGATAGCCTGTCGAAGACGGAGCACACGATGAAGAGGAGATTGCGGGATCTCAGCCCCTTTTTAGGGATTTTTGGGTTTTTGGGATCATGTAATGGGTATGGGAATGTCGGCCCATGGGTTTACCCATGCTTAGGCCTATTTTGTAATATATATATAGAAGACTAGGCGATGTAATAAAAAGAAGTTGTAAGGAATGGCTAAGTGCTAGGGTTGGATTTGTGTGATCAAGAGCTATCGACGCTTTGTGCATACTGTGTGAGACTTGCAGAGTTAAGTGAAAGTCATTGTAAGAGACTATAGAAGGTTGCATGCTTAGATCTACTCAGGGAAGGAGGGTCTAGTGAGCTACGCAGATCTCCTCTCCTATGCGGAGTAGGGTTTTGATGCTCTGTGCATGTAACCTATTGAAGAAGCTAATAAATAAGACAAAGAGTTGGTGGACGTAGCCCCAGGGTGGGGGTGAACCACTTATATGTTGTGTTGCTCTACTTTGTGCAATGTGTTGATGTGCTTATATGTTAATATGCTTAGTTCTTTAATATAGATAGATAGATCTGTTGATGCTTTGTGCTTAATGATGTATATGGATGGATGTTAGATTTTACTTACATACATGTGCTTAGTGTTGGAATCTTTTATGATCTGATCTATTCATCATGCTAAGTGTTGTTAGATGCTAGATCTGGTTGAATACTGTGATGCTCTGTAATTAGGGTTTAACTGCGTTGTAACTAAGAACTGGATATTGATGAATGTTAACTGTTGAGTGCTTTGTTAAGTGTTAGAATCACAGATCTGTGTCCTAGCTAAGGTTGCAAACACTGGAGCGTTGCAACCACCCCTACCTCTACCTCGAGTGAGACTTCATCTACTTAGCAGGTGTTGCCAAAAGGGATGGTAGTTAGAGTTTTGTTGGTGCGCTCTTGAGCGTTGAACCCTGGGTCTGCCCCTATGCCAACACACACCTTCCCCATTCTCTGAGACTCATTTACAACTTTGATAAGATCATATTTTAGAAACTTGAAGAATCTTAAAAATAATTCTATTGTTAGACCATTAGGTCCAGGGATTTTACCTTTTTGAAAGGAGGAGAGAGTAGATAGGAGTTCCTTTTCGAAAATTTATTCTCGTAGCGATTCATTTGACTCTTCGGACACCATTTTTTGATATAGAGAAAAAACCTTCTGTATTTCTTCTATAGGACAACCAGGGTGCTTTAAATAAGTTTGAGTAAAAATATTTACATGTGGCAACGATTTCGTCAAATGAGGAAACCATTTCCCCTCTATTATTTTTCACTTCCCATATTATGTTAGCATGTTTGCATTGACAGGAGAAATTGTGAAATAATTCAGTGCTTCCATCTCCCTCTTTTAGCCAGAGGGACCTACTTTTTAATCTCCATTTAGTTTCCTCATATGCTAGGAGCTCCTGTCTTTTTTGCATCAAATTACTGAGTTATGATATTTTTTCATCTGATATTTGGATTTCTCTTCCTTCAATCAGAATTCCGCTCAGCTTAGCCTCTATTTGACGTACTTTCCCTGATGTTTTTCATTGAATTCCTTAGCCCATTTTTGTCACTTTGGAGATATTTAAGGAAAATTGTTGCATAAAAGAGAATTTGGAATCATATACCAATGGAGACCAAAGGTCTTTGATAAAATTATTGTAGTCTTCTTCACACATCCAATAATGATTGAATTTCAATGGAGATGGTGGGCATGAGGTATTGTTGTCAATTTCCATAATCATAGGCATGTGATCTGAGATGCCCCCAACCACCACATTAGACTTGATTTTCCAATTCTTATTCATCAAATAATTTGATAGCAAGAACCTATCAAGTCTTTTAGCAAATCCTTCCTCTCCTCTTCATCCAGTTCTCCAAGTTTGTGAAAAAAATTCTAGTTCTATATCAATCAGCTTGTTTTTTTTCAATCCATCTTAAAAAGAATCCTTCCTTCTAGTCATGTCTTGGTCGTTCCTTCCATACCTATCTCAATGAGATTGTGAAATTCAAATCTCCACCTAAAATAACATTAGAAGACTCGAGCATCCCTGAGCTACCCAAGCTTTCCTAGTATGGGACTCTATCAAAATAGGGCCCATACACATTGAATAGCCTAAGGGAACACTTCAATAATCTGTCTTCTAGATCAACTAGTATTTATGGGGATAAATACTCTACATTTGAGGCAATGAGATTAGGATTCCAAGAATATAGGAGTCCTCCAAAGAGACATGTTGAGTCAATTGCATATAAAGACCAACCCTTTAGAAAATTGTTGAATACTTCATTTGCTTTAAACACACTGCACATAGTTTCTTGCACCATGATGACATTAGAATTACTTACCACTACCAGTATTTTGAGGGCTTGAGTCTTAGGAGCACCCCCTACTCCCCTAGAATTAAAAAAGAGAACAATCATTTTTGAACCCCTTCTTGGGATTTTACCACTCTAAGGGTCCAATCAATGGTCGAATTTCTAACACTCCTTATTTACTTCAGGGATTTGGACTAGGTGATAGATATAAAGGATTTTCTACCCCCTCCTCCCTTATCTAGGGCCAAGCCTTCACCTCCGTAAATCTCATCTACAATCCTAACTTTGGAGCATAGAAGGTAGTTGGATTTAATAGATTATCTAGACAACAAGGAGAAGGAGGAGGACCCACACTACTTAATAGAACCTACAAAGGGGAATTTGTAGGGATACCCACAAGATATGGAAGGTGTAACGTACCCATCCTCCAACTGAGCCACATTACAGGTGGAATGCAGATTAAAATTAAGATTTTCTACTTAATTAAATTCGTGTATCTTACCAGCTACAAATCACACACAAATTTAACCATGTTGACCGATACCACATTTCCAAATGCATTTAACAAAGTCTATTAAAACATGAATACAAATGATTAAGAAAACAACAAACACACAACATTCATATAAACCATAGCGAAATATCATATAAACACAACACAGAACTTATATGTCGATAGATAATAAAAAATTGGTTGCATACGAAGGATAAACCTCCCATCCATAGACATTGTTGTTTTTTTTCTCTCAACAGCAAGCCACCCCCAAGATAAATTTATGAGTCCACAAGGAGATTCATCCTCTGGATATAACTCTTAACACATAGCAGCCCCAAAGCCCAGGTTCAAATCTGTTTCCCACAACTTGCACAACACAAGGAATGGGATCCCCCTTCACTTCCCATAGTCCCTCAAGCCTTCCCACTTCCCTCCAAGGCTTCAGTGCATCTGGTTGACTATAAATCATCCCAGCTACTCCAGGAGTGCTTAGAACAACCCTCACAAGGCTCTTGAGTCATTTTCTCAACATAAAAAATGCTTCCTGGGATTATAGCCCAATTTATATCCATGCAAGCCTCTTTCTCAACATAAAACACAACCCAACAATGGTTTCCTTCAAACCTAACATGGTTGGTTCTCTTCCCAGCACTCATCTCTTCTCTTGCTACCAAAAAATATCCTAGTAAAAACTTCTTTCCATGCAAAAACGTGATTTTCCCTAAAACACTGCCCCCTTGGCCATACAAATTCTCTCTCTTTGCTTGCTTGCTTGACTTGACTTACACTCTTCCCCAATTGATTGTACTCCTTCCCATGCTCTCCAATAACTATGGGATATGACTCCTCACACCCACCCTCTTACATGAGTTTAATTATTTTCTTTAAGAACACTCAACAACAAATAGAAAGTTTTCACAATAATAATAATTATTTAGGAATGTGGGTTAGATTAATACCCATGAGTGATTCCCCCTTAGGCCCCATCTCTCTTATGGAATCATAGCCCCCCATCATTCTTCATCCCTCTCGTATCATAGCTAGTGATTACTATTTTGACTAATGATTTCAATGTACATAATATACCAGCTGGCCCCCGAACATATTAAACCAATACGGACTCTTCACCCCAACACATCAGATCACCATCCTAAATCACATCTATACAATTACATTCTAATTCACAGGGATTAAAAATGAGGATGTTACATTCCCCTCCCCATTGATTTTTTACTTTCCTCACTGCATAACACCCTTCGGGTGTACATTCATTTTACAATTATGTCTCCTTAGCCAATAATCAACATACAGGCTCTTCGGCCCAAGATCACACAGGCATTTTGGCCTAAGCAAAATTACATAGGCCCTTTGGCCCAAAATCATAGATATGTAGGAACCCTTACCCAAAAAAATATACATACATAGGAAATCCAACCCAAAAATCATAAATACTTAGGCTCCCTCACCTAACTCATGTAAGAAAATTTTACAATTCATCATTCTCGCTACAATTCCAACCAACAATATTTTATTTTTCACGTCTTGCACCTCCTTTCTTTGGCTTCAGCTACAATATTCTTCATGCTTTGTTGGCTCCCATAGAAATTCCAACCAACAAATTATAGTTCCCCTCACCCTACACAACCCAAAGGAGTGTACCCCTTATCTGCATTGCATTCCTTCAGGTTGTACCACTTCCCTTCCAGTGTTCCAATACAAGGTCGAACAGGAAGTCTCTAAGTTGTGGCTCCAGGAACTACAGTTGCAATATCTTTTACACTTTATTGATTCCCATAGTAATTCCAACCAATAAATTCACATTCCCCTCAACCTGCACAACCCAAGGACGTGTACCCCTTCTTTGTATTGTAGTCCTTCAAGATATACCACTTCCCCTCTAGGGTTCCAGTACCAAGTCAGAAAGGAAGTATTTGATTTGTGGCTCCAGGAACTCCATCTATGATAATGGAATATCCAACTTTGAAATAGTTTCAATTCTACCTTCTACACAACATTTTACACAACTCTGGGGGAAAGAAAGTACACAACATGACATACAATCTCATGCAACTTCTCATAGAAATCAAAACATATTGCAATCAACTTAACATACATAGTGACAACGAAACAAACACACAAAAAAATCTAGTTGCATAAAAACACAGATGAAAAAACTTCATTCAGGCACAACAAGCAACAATGAACAAGGAAAAACTTAAAACAAACTGAAAAAAATTAACCCATATTTTATCATAGTTAATACAATGAATACAATCGCTTATTCATATGGTTGTTGTTCTATTTTACAAGCAGCCACAAAAATAATTTAGCTTAATGTTCCTTTCTAACACACCCTCATGATTCCATCCACCATGTCATATACATTCTAGAGTTCCCTCCCCCTTGCCATCCTCACCCTCTAGGCTCAATCATCCCCTTCACTACTACACAGTCCCTTGGGTGATCCATGATTTTCCAAGGTGTTCTTGTGCAAGGGGAGCGCCAACTCACTACCATATTTTTCACTGGAAATTTGTAACTTATGGAAATCATAGGGTTCTAGTGTCATAGCAGTAGCCTCATTTCCAATATTTCTAGCTTTATATCCATAATCTCATTTGTATCACACACATACAATCATCATGAGATATCATCATATCAATTTTGCATATTAGTTTCCAATCTTGTTTTACATATAGGAAACTAAGATTCCCAATCACAAGATTTCTTCTCAAGACGTTTGGCTCTTGCAACAATAGGCATTGGTTTTCCTTATGGGCTTACACTGTTTCCATATCCAAGACCATTCTTCCTACAATTTTCTCACTTTAATTTAGCCAAACATATTGTTAGCATATTATAACAATTTTCAATCAATAATTTCTCAATTTTGTTCCATACATGTAAATAAAGTTTCCATGCATGAGTTTTCTACTCATTATGTTTTTCTCTTGTAGTTGTAGATATCAGTCTTCATTATGGGTTTACATCATTGCCATATCCAAGACCAATGTTCTTGCAATTTATCAACTTTATTGTAGCCAAACAATATTGTTAGCAGTCGGGCATATTTCCAGTAGTTCATAAAATGATTTCAAAATTGTAATTTTCCAGCAATTCAATCATTTTCATCCATTATTGATCCAGGGGATCAAATTTTGCTGAAAAATAAAAGTGCTCGAAATATCTTCAAAACGGACATGTGCGTAGGCCTCATCCTCACAAACCAACACAACTTGAACAGGCTCAAACAGACATCGTATGAGCAAGATATCATGTTATGTTCATTTTGCCAAACAGGCACAATTTTGCTGATTGTACAGTCTGTACAATCCGTACAGTGATGATGTGGTAGGGTACAGAACCACACATGAAAAGTGACATGGCATGGTCGTACAGGTGATGTGACATGGTCGTACAGGTGACGTGACATGGTCGTACAGGTGACGTGACAGACAAGTGGATGAATCCTATGCTGACACGTGACATTATTTTGGCAAGTGGTATGGTGCCACATGGCACCCCTCCAGTTTGGTTGGAAATTGGTAAAATTATGTGACTCCATAGGAATCGAATCCCTAACCTCTGGGCATGGTAATGTTTTGGTAGGGGCCAGGGCTACCATCATTCCCACGTATTAAGCCTTAACTGTATAGTTGTTTATATTTATTTGAGTTTGCATTAAGGGTTGAATGACGAAGTAAAGGGTTGGGGCTAAGCCCCATCCCCTAGTCCTTTTGCAACGCATACAACCACTTCACATGTCCACGTTGTAAACTTTAGTGGTAACACTCCATAAGGTTTATCCCTCGGTCCTTTTGAAGCGCATACAACCACACCATATGTCTTTACCCTATCCTTTAAACTTTGGCGCGGGGGGTTAACACTATTCAACGGGCATATTTCCACGTGCCCGCCACTTGTCAACACCATGCCCATTCTTTGCAATGGGGGTTGGATTAGGTGTTGGGACGTGGCCACATGCCCCCCCATGTGACCTACACCTCTGCCAAAAGGCGCACTAAACTCGCTAACAATTCGAAAAATTTTGCTGATTTGTGGAGTACATGTGGGTGTTGGGTTTTTGACCCAGGAACGATGCGGGAGTCAGGTTATTCATTCACATGTGCAATTTGGCCAGCAGGTACAACAAGCTTGAAGGGGAAAACTTCCAGGAGGTGTAAATTCTTCATTTTTTGGCCAAACCAAGTGGCGAAAAATACTAGCTAGGGTTTTTGGATGTTCTAGAGCCATTGGAGCCATCTATTTTGTAGTCTGAGCATTGTAAGAGTATTTTTTAAGCATAATGAAAATGATCCAAGGAGAGATGGACCAAGATATGTATCCTAAGAGAGGGGTGAAATCCTTTATCATTTGTTGTGTTATGTGTTCATTTTTTATGGTTTTTATCTGTCTGATATGCTGCTCATGATTAAGTAAAAAATCTTTAATTGATGTGTTATTAACTTGATCCAATTACCCAAACACGTACCCCTTTTACACTTGCAATTTAAAAGAGACAATTCTTCTTCATTTTAAATATCTATTGGAAACAAATCCATTTCATTTTCATATCAGTTGGTATCAAAGCATAGGTTTTTGAAGGTTTGATTGTTTGCAAGTGTTTTTTTTTTTTCTGATGCTTACAAGGTTGAAGCTCACAAGAGGAGAAGGTCAAATTGTAGATCCAAGTTCTCAATTGTCAAGAAGGATAACTATCAAATCACCTCAAACTTCAATGAGATATTCACCAAGTATGGATCATGAGGAGAGTCATGGAACTCTTCCTTCAGAGGAGGAAACTTTTAGAAAATATTTCTATGATATCACTGAGATGGTCAAAGTTTTGTTTGAAGAAATCAATGCAAGATTTCAAAGTGAAAGATCCAACCCTCCAAAGGGAAATGGAGACAGTGGTGATAAAACTCCAAGGGGAAATGGAGGGAGTGTTGATTCTCTACCTCCTTCACCTCCATATTCCACCTCTTCCACCATTTCACAACCACCTCAAAATTATCCAAAAGAACATGGTAAAACTCCTTTACAAACTCCTTTTCTTAAGCTTGATATTAAGTTTGAATTTCCATTGTACAATGGAGAGGTAAATGTTGAGAAATTGGATAACTGGATTCATCATATTGAAGTGTATTGTAGTATACAAAGAATCACAGATGATGAAACTAAGATTCATCTTGCTTATTTAAGATTGGACAATGCAACACGCATTTGGTGGGAAGCCAAAACTCAAGAGGACATGAAGAAACATGGTAATTTTTTATCCTCTTGGAATGATTTTATTGTTGCAATTAAAAAGAAATTGTATCGATTAGCATACATGCAGAAAGATATTATGAATTGGAAAAACTTTAGGTAGGCTAAAGGACAAGATGTGCAAAGTTTCACTCAAGAATTTGGGAGAAGATCTTTGGTTTTGGGCATAGATTTGTCTTCTCAAGAAACTTTACTCAAATACATTGGAGGTTTGCATAGCTACTTGAGGCATACAATACTTATGTTTAACCCTTCAAATATAGATGATGTTTGTGTACAGGAAACTCACTTAGAAGAAAGAGGAAGGAATGATCCTCAATAGGGCAGCAAGAAGTTCACTGAACAAGTTTAGTTTTTGCATCAAACCATTCAAGAAAAATTGAGAAAGAGCCAATCCAAGTACAAGATAAGGCATGACAAGTTTCGTATTGGTCTCAAAGGCACCAATCCAAGCAAGGTCAAGTGGATTGAGGTTGTAAAGGTGAGAGAAATGTACCCTCATCTTCAGATTGACTAAAAGTAGTCTTTGGGAGGTCCAAAATCTTTCCAATGGGGAGGTGTGATCCAGGGGATCAAATTTTTCTCAAAAATAAAAGTGCTTGGAATCGATTCAAAATAGACATGTGTGTAGACCTCATCCTCATGAACCCAATGCAACTTGAACGGGCTCAAACGGATGTCGTATGAGAAAGATATCGTGTTCTATTCATTTTTCCAAACAAGTAAAATTTTGTTGACTGTATAATCTATACAGTCCGTACAATGCTGATGTGGTAGGATATAGACCCACACATGGCAGGTGATGTGGCATGGTCGTACAGGTGATGTGACATGGTCATACAGGCTCAGTGGCATACAAGTGGATGAATCCTGTGTTAACACGTGTCATTATTTTGGCAAGTGGTATGGTGCCACGTGGCCCAGTCGTGGGATGCCACATGGCACCCATCCAGTTTGATTGGAAATTGGTAAAATTATGTGACTCCATAGGAATCGAAACCATGACCACTGGGTAGGGTAATGTTTTGGCAGGGGCCCGGGCTACCATCCTGCCTGCGTATTTAGTCTTAATCGTATAGTTGTTTATATTTATTTGAGTTTGCATTAAGGGTTGAACGGCGGAGTAAAGGGTCAGGGCTAAGCCCCAACCCCCAATCCTTTTGCAGCACATACAACCACTTCACATGTCCACGCTGTAAAATTTGGTGGGAACACTCCACAAGCTTTATCCCTCGATTCTTTTGCAGTGCATACAACCACACCATATGTATTTACCCTATCCTTTAAACTTTGGCGCGGGGGTTAACATTATTCAACAGGCAACTTGCCACATGCCTGCCACTTATCAACACCATGCCCATTCTTTGCAACGGGGGTTGTATTAGGCATTAGGACATGGCCACATGCCCCCCCATGTGACCTACACCTCCACCAAAAGGGGTGCTAAACTCACTAATGATTCGACAGATTGCCTCGATTTTCAGAGTATGCGTGGGTGTTGGGTTTTTGACCTAGGAACGTTGCGGGAGCTAGGTTAGTCATTCACAGGTGAAATTTGGCAAGCAGTTACAACAAGCTTGAAGGGGAAAACTTCCAAGAGGTGCAACTTCTTCATTTTTTGGCCAAACCAGGTGCCAAAAAATCTCAGCTAGGGGTTTTTGGACATTTTGGAGCCATCGGAGCCATCTATTTTGTATTTTGAGCACTATAAGAGCATTTTTTAAGCATAATGAAAATTATCCAAGGGAAGTTGGACCAGGATATGTAGCCCAAGAGAGGGGTGAACTCCTTTATCATTTGTTGTGTTATGTGTTCATTTTTTATGGTTTTTATCTGTATGATATGTTGCTCATGATTAAGTAAAAACTCTTTAATTGATGTGTTAGTAACTTGATCCAATTACCCAAACACATACCCTTTTTACACTTGCAATTTAAAAGAGACAAGTCTTCTTCATTTTAAAGATCTATTGGAAACAAATCCATTTCATTTTCAGATCAATTATTCACTTTTAAAATGGGATTCAACCATTAATCATATTATCTAGAATGAGACTATCATCCTCTGCAACATATGCATTCAGTCCATGAAGTGATTTTCATAATTATATTAACCTAAAATTTCATCACTTCCAACTATTATTCATATTAAATGGAATGTAACCATCATTCCTCACATATGCATTACCAGCACCCAAACTTTTCATAATGTATTCAACCATTACCAATGTGTCAATGCCCATGGCCGCATTTACTCAATGCATCCTTGCATTGACTCCGAAATACCATATATCCATGGAATTCATTGCTACCGTAGGAGTATGTATCTTGTCTTGTCTTGGTTATGATCTCATAACCAACATAACACGATATGCAATTAATTTCTCATAAATGCATTCAAGTAGAGAATAATATTTGCATACTCAATGCCTCATTCATTTACATCGATTCAAATATTGAGAAATTAACTAAGGGGATTCTTACCTCAATTCCCTTCATCATTTTATGTAATATAAGCAACCCCAAATGGATACATGCATGGCTATTATCAATTTATTTAGTGTTGCTTGATCAGTTGGTGCTTGGTAGAAGCTCATGGGATCCCTTCACCAACCTCTTGATCAACATTCCCACCATACTCATTTGTATTCATATCGATGGATATCATAAGCAACGATATCATCCTTCTATAATCGTTTTTCCTAGATACACAATCCATCATTAGTTGTATTCAATATCATAGCATCATCATTTCACACACACACACACACACATATCAGCAAACTACTCTTAGTCTGCATGCATGCCATATACATGTTCAAGCATTTCCACATGCACCAATGCACATCAATATGCATTAAGCATTAATATTATCATGTCTATTTCATGTACTTGCATTTTATTATATTCACCATGCATCAATTCTATCATGCATTCCAATGAATATATATTTCAAATTTATTTATTTAATTAGCTTTGTTGTTGTAGATGAATGTCTTTGAATTCCTATAGATCATCACTACCCTATGCACTGCAATTCTGCTCAACCATGCACCATTGGCCCCTATTTTAGCCTCGTATCCAAGCTCCACTTGGCTATTTTTCATTTTCATCCACTAGATCCGCTAGTGTTTCCAATCCACAATTGCTTCATTTAGTTAGAGAAAACTTGTCCCAACGTCTTTCAGATACAATTCTAAATATTCATAGTGTTGTAACATGCACCACTCCAGTTGAACATTAGCACTGCAATCTAGTTAGCCACTCCCCATTTGCTTGACCAAACCGGTCATGAAATACCGTTATCATTGATTGACATTTCAACATTATGAAATATTCTTTTATGTCATATTCTAATACTCTTTTCCATCCATGGATTTTCTCAATTTTAAATATCTCTCTTCACTTCATTAAGTGATTCATTGTGAAGCACTACTTGGTCACTCAACACCACTCTACTCCAAATGGAATGCTACACGCCTCCATTTGCATTTGTACCCTGCTTTTGCTACGCACTCTAATAATAGAGGCAGATTTATTGCTTGTGTAATTTTATACGAGAGTTTCTAGATCATATCTAAGAATCCCTTCTTCTTGCACTTAGATATGACTCATCTACTTCATGAGTCACACCTCATCTCGTGACATCCTTTTCCTTCTCTTGTAGCAAGCTTTGTAGCCTTCACTATATTTCTACCTTCAGGGCTATGGAGTCCTCCTTAACTCCTTATGCATGCAATAACACTCTTCACCTACTGGCTCCATGCTTCATTTGAAAAGTTGTATTGATTTTTCCTTTTCAATCCATTCAAATTATATAGTATATGAATACTAATATTCATCTTCTCTTCCTTAGACCTTTGTCAACCTTGCATCACCTGCCATGTAACCCTACACTTTCCATTGAAACTCTTTGATGCTTCAGCCAACTATATAAAATTGACCTTATTCCCTATCATATGAACCATGGAATTAATCTATAACATACCCACGCAATTATCAATTGTGGAATCTTATCCTCTTTCTAGAAATTCCTTTCACACAACACTCATTGCAAAGTGCTCTTATGCTTATTAACAATGCCCTATTAATAAGCTCAACCTCCTTTTACTTTTCCAACCCATTGTACTTCAAATGTGCCTTTATACTTATGCATAGGAAATATAATGAGCATATACAGTCTTACTTACATAGAAATCACCTTTGGTACACACTTCTATCATCTAGGAGAGTTTCTCCAAACTTTGACACTATTTGGAAAAATCTTCACATCGATTAATTACATTGTTCATGGAATCCAATTCCACTTTATTTTGCAACTTTATGGAGCAACCTGATTCTCCCCTAGAGAAATTAGACCTTTTGTTTTGTTTTCCTCTAGATTACCTTTCCAATGACCATATTCTTTCTTCAATTTTATTTATGATCCAATAATTATGGCTTCCTGGAATTCCCATTATGCTCAATTGTGTCTTCAAGTTCACCATAACCGTCCTTCTGATTCCTTGAGAATTAATCGGCTCAAAATTAAATTATGAATGGATATATGGATTCTCCTATCCGATATCTTACCAATGACTACTTTCTTTCTCAACTATGAGCATTGAGCAGAAATTTATAGGCAATTGAATATTGCCAATTTAACCCTTTTGTACACCTTCTCCCAAGTGAAAAATAATCTCAAACACCAACTTTGGCCACATTTAGAGGTAATTATGTTAGGAACCAAGAAATTTTTTTTGCATAACACAGATATTATTGTTAACACTAAATTCATAGAACCTCTCAAATTTTCAAATTGATGCTCTAGTAAAAAACTACAACAATCTGGAAATGTCAACTTTGCCCCTTTAGATTTCTCCTGGATTAGCAATTTTAGCCCTGTTCATGCATCCCTACATCAATTCCCTTGGTATTTTGATAGAATATCAATTGGGTATTCCTATTACTACCTTCTGAGTGATCTGTCACATTTTCACCCTTAACCAAGCTCTGGACTAATAATTACTTTCTGCGGAAGTTTTGACTATTTTACATGTTTATTCTTGTATGCTACATGTGTCTTATTTCTCTTCCTACACATTTTTACTTACCCATATTAAAAATCTGGCTTCGTGGTTGTCTTGTATGGTTCAAAATATTTCCATGGACTACTATTGTGCCCCAAATGGACTTCTGAGCAAGGAGTTATCCCCTTTGGAAGTAAACCGGTGCTGAAAAATTTACCTTGATTATTTCAGTTGTAACTTTCTCATACAAGCTCTGTTTTGTGAACGGATTAGCTCGTTGGAAATCTATCCTTGATTTCCTTTATTTAAGATGAAAAGACACAATGTTTCTTGGTATACACTATTATCATGGGTTTTGATTGGCTAAAAAGGTCGTTTATGGCCTAAAAATCGCCTCGCGAGTTAATGACCTTCAAAAATATGAAAAATTCAAAAAAAATCATATAAATTGATTGTTTTCCTATAGCAATATCCTTCTAATCTGATTTTTTTATCTCAAATCACGTGGAATCTCATTCTTTGATCCACGTTCCATTGACCATCAGTGGTCGACGCTTTCCTTTGGACGTGCACAACATTTCATGCAAATTGTCAACCCGATTGTCAGCCATCGACCCATTCCCTCGACAATCGATTTGTAACACCATGCTAAACCAGTCAACCCGACCATCGGTCATAGATGATTTTTATTGGAGAATGGAAATCCTCACCAATTCTCCCAACATCTGACCATCGACCCATAGTTTGTTGA
>JASDQU010185731.1:0-14540 GCA_032191745.1 Picea mariana | reverse complement strand
AGGGGAAAATGTATGGCCATTGCCATGGCTCTTTCAAAAGTTTCCTTTTGTTTGCGGCGCGACTACGCAGCATACCAAGCCGCCCCCCATCGCGACCTGCCTCTGATCCTTGGCATGTTGCAGACTCTGTGAATGCCCCCAGGGCTTTCAATTAGAGTCCGAATATGAGAAAATTGGCCGGGGTGCTGGTGCGCCTGGGTGCTCGAGGGCAGTCGGCTACCAAGACTATCGACTTGAATAATGAGCGCTGAGACGGTGGCTAAGGCTATAACCGCATCCGTCATTTCCACCATTAAAACCAAGTGGTAAATGTTGGTACTCATCACTTACGTGAGGGGTCTCGGCCCTTGAATGCTCCTGCGTGCGCGCATGGCTCGTTAATGGGCGAGTTAACGGGAGCCAGTGGATATATTAACTTCCCGTCCCGACTCCCCTCCACGTGGCTGGATTGCCCTCCCTGTCACCCCATCCAGGAAAATAATTGCATTTTAATAAATAATATTTAATCAATTTTTTTAAAAAATAACTTTACACTGAAGGGTTGTGTATTCACACTACACTCCTTATTATAAGATAGTAAAAGTTCTTTGAATCCCAATCATTCTATATCAAAAGCTTCCATTTTAATAATTATATTTTAATAAATAATATTTAATTAATTTTTAAACAAAATAACTTTACACTGAACGGGTGTGTATTCACACTACACTCCTTATTATAAGGTAGTAAAAGTTCATGGAATCCCAATCATTCAATATGTAAAATCTTGAAACAAGTCAAATTTAAGTAAATTTAAGTAAGCTTAATGTAAATTTTCATTTTAGTTAAAAAGATTCACACTACACTCCTTATTATAAGGTAGTAAAAGTTCATGGAATCCCAATCATTCAATATGTAAAATCTTGAAACAAGACAAATTTAAGTAAATTTAAGTTCTTATTATAAGGTAGTAAAAGTTCATGGAATCCCAATCATTCAATATGTAAAATCTTGAAACAAGTCAAATTTAAGTAAGCTTAATGTAAATTGTCATTTTAGTTAAAAAGATTCACACTGCACTCCTTATTATAAGGTAGTAAAAGTTCATGGAATCCCAATCATTCAATATGTAAAATCTTGAAATAAGATAAATTTAAGTAAATTTAAGTAAGCTTAATGTAAATTTTCATTTTAGTTAAAAAGATTTGTAAATTTCTTTTTTTTATTAGCTGAAATTTTATAGAATAAAATTATTTTATCTTTAAAATAGTCTAAATTTTATAAAAAAATATAAAAAAATCTTTAAAAATTTGAATATTTTTATAAAAGTTTCACCAAATATTTTATAGTTTGCATATTAAAGACTAGTGACATTTCCCAAGTTTCTTCTAATATAAATTTCCATACTTCAAATTATTCCTAATAATGATATAAAAAATATCTACAAAAATAGATATAAACTTTAAGAAGTTAAGGTATTGAAAGTCAACCTACTCCTTAATGAGAGAACTTCCTTACGAAGGTGCTCGATGTGCGGTGCTGACTATAAGGTGGTTTAGGATAGATCAGCTCTGGTGGACAACTATTCCCCTTAGGCTCTTAGTAGCTTTTCTGGGCTACCAAATGAGGAGTTAGAAGTTTTTCTCTGTTTTTTTGGACTGGAAGCTCTTTAGCCTTCGATTTGGGGAGAGAATGCCACCTCTTTTTTAGTGGAGGACCTCGTATATGTATCTGTGTTTTAGTAGTAATTTTTTGCCATTTTTCTCTATCCCTTTTATTGCTCCTGAGCTTCAGAGTTACCTACTCATCTGCGTTGTTTATTAGCGAAGTTTTTTAACAGCTTTTCATGGGATGCAAGTTTTTGGAGTGAGGTGAGGATTTTTTCTAGACAATTGGGCGGTGGTTTTTTCCATTAGAGCCTTCTAGGTGTTCTATGGTGAGTCTTGCCTATCAGACTTCTTTGGATTGATCCCAAGATGGGGGGCCTCCTCACTAAATGTTTTTCTTTATTACATTGGGGAGTAAACAACTAGTAGTTGAGGTGAGTTATTTCTCAAGGGTTAAGTGGCAGACTTCGTTTTGAGGGAGAATCTTCTGGATGGAAGTTGACGTTAGCGCACTACTGGGTGCATATAACGAGGCTATCTAGCACAATTTCGATCTTTTCGCATCGGTGGAAGGGCTTAGTGCGAGTACGTCAAGGAAGAACTGGCAGCATAATGCCTCTCCTTCGCTACCTAAGTTAGACACATTGCTCTGGGACAAACATTCTCATCCATTTCTGGATCCTTTCTCATCTCGAGTGTGCACTACGTCAGTAGGGAGGCTACTGGAGCTCAACCTAAGGATTTTTTGGGTCTAAGCACTCAGGGGAGAACTATCAAATGAGCAAATCCATGAAGTACCAACCGAACAAAGCACAGACTGGTAATGCGGTCAGATGTTGGTCTCGAGGACACTTGCATAATGGCCTTAACAATTTTGGTGGGGCACCTATCCTATCAGTTGTTATGTAACATTCCTTTACCTGTTTGGGTTTAGGAAGCCTGGTCTCCGGTTCTGGGTTATTCTCCCGAGATCCTTTACTTGACGAGTGGTTGGATCAATTTCCTCTTAAATAAAATGGAAGACACTATCCTCATTCTGGAAAAACTGTGGGTGGTGGACGGTTGTAGCCTTATGGTCAAATGATGGAGGGTCGGATTCGATCCACGCAAAGACTATTTCCAACGTAGACATCTGTGGGTCCTAGTTCCGGGTTTTCCTCTACAACTTTGGAACCGAAAATCTCTGGAAGCTATCGGGAACGATTTAGGTAGGTTTATAAAGGTGGATGACTCATTGTTGAAAGATCAAGACATAAGGTTATGCATGGTATTAGTAGAGATATATATTCATGATGGCCCGTTGAAATCTCTTGAGATCGAGTGGAGGGGATGCTTGTTGATCCAGAGGTTTGATTACCTTGGTATACCTTTCATATGTTCTCGTTGTCGTAGGACGGGGCACCTGCGTAGGGAGTGTAGGGAACCAGTGGAAGAGGATGACTCGAAGGGTTATTTGCTTCAGAGTCTGAATCGGGAAGATTTTACAATGGTGGAATCGTCGGTGGGTGGTTGGTTTACGTCAACACTTGAGCCTCCCTCTCCGTTAGCGCCTGGGGACACCTTCACGGGTAAGCTAAAGAGCATATGTATTTTACTTTTTACTTCTTTATCTGCATGGGAAAAGGATTTATTGGACTCGAATTTTGGGGTGGTTGAGGATAGAAGGTGGTCGTCTCCCATTGTTCCGACCTGTGTTTCTTTGTCGGTTGGTAGGGGGTGTACCTCCTGTTTATACTACTCTGGGTGGGGAGACTAGGTCGAAGCCTGTGGGTGATAATATTCTTCCTTCTTCCCCCTTGGCAACTGTAATTCCTTGTGGAGCCTTAGATTCTTCTAGTGATCTAGGGAGGGTAGGTAGTCTTGACCCTGGTCACCTACCTACTGACTCGAAGGCTTTCAGGATGGATAAGGCCCCTACTACAGTTTTGGATCTGACTTCTCCTTTCATCTCCGGCTTTAGAGAACCTGAGCTCAGGGATAAATCTCTAGGCGATGTTTTGGAATCTTTGGTACATACCATTAAAGAGATCCAACAACCTGTATCTATTCCTACTTTTCAGGGGAGAACTGTTGTCTGTTCGGAAAGTTCTAGTCACTCTGCTAGTGTGTCGCAGAGGGTTGGGTTTAGAAATTTCTCCGATTAAAACTCGAAGTGCTAGAAAAAAATTCATTACTGTACCTACGACACCAGATCTAATTTTTGTGATTACTTTGGAAAATCAGGCCTTTAGAGGCATGAAAGCCCTGGACAGAGAAAAATAATGATTACGTTTTCCCTTAACATCAGAGGGGTAGGCCCCCCCTGAAAGTTGCCTCCTTGCGCAGAGTACTTTCTAGAACTCTTCCTGACATTATTTTTCTACAAGATACTTTGGTGGATGCACAAAAGGCTAGGTCTTTTATGTGTTCGCTTCACCCTGAGTGGGCTATATGTGTTGTGAGCTCTATAGGCAAGTCTAGAGGCCTAATGGTGGCTTGGGATCCATTAAAATTTGACCTCTCTTCTTACTTAAGATGTGGTGGTATATATTTGACAGGTACTTTTCTAGAGAAAAAGCAACAGATTTCCTTTCTAAATATTTATGGACCATGTGTTGACAGAAGCGATTTTTGGACTAAAGTGGTTGACAGTGCCATTCTAGCTCACAATAATCATATAGTCATTGGGGACTTCAATCTTAATTTGAGTACTGGGGAAATTTGGGGAGATTCAACATAGCCGGATCCATTGGCATATTTCTTTAAGGAAATGTTTATGAACATAGGACTGGTGAATATTCTCCCTGATGTGCTTGCGTCGACATGGAGGAATGGTAGAGTGGGCTCAGATAACATCTCTAAAAGGTTGGATAGAGTTTTCATATCGACTGAGTTTTTGAAGGCTTCTGGTCGTCATCGGTCTTGGGTTGCATATCCATTTCTAACGGATTATGCACCAGTCATACTTCAACTGGATCAAAGCATTCATACACCAGCTTGCCCATTCAAATTAAATTCGACATGGATGCATGATTTGGAATTTTCTCGTATTGTACATGAGACATGGAAGGATTCGACTTTTCTAGAAGAGACAGATGTTCAGAAGAGATTGGTTGCAAAATTAAAATTGATCAAACAAAGAGTTAAGAAATGGGCCTAACAGCAAAGAACTACAAAAAATTTAAAACTAGATAAGTTGGAGGAGGATCTATTGAGGTGCTATCAGGAGAAATCCAGGGGTTAGTTAAGAAGGGAGGACGAGGAACATATCAACTCCTTAGAAATTGAGCGGAGTAATCTATTATTGGTAGAGGAATAACTCTGGAGACAGTGGAGCCGAGCTACCTAGATCAAAAGTGGTGATCAAAACACTAAATATTTTTACCATTTTGCGAGCTTTAAAAGAAACAAAAAACACCTCTAGGAAGTACAGGATGAGAATGGCCAGGTCCATGTGGGAAATGAGGTGATCTTAGCAGAGGCTCTCAGTTTTTTTAAAGGGTCCTCTGTAAAGGTAGAGACACTTATTGCAGATCGGGTCTCCTTAGCCATCCTCTTCCCTCGTTTTGTTTTTGAACAAGACACACTTCACCTCGAAAGTCTGTGTAAGAAGAGGGATTTATGGGATGTTCTTAAATCCTTTGCTAAAGAAAGAAGCCCAGGACCAGATGGCTGGACAATGGAGTTTTTTGTCCACTTTTTTGAGCTGGTGGGGGATTAGTTGCTAGATGTGGTTGAGGACTCTAGGAGTAGGGGTGTGGTAACAAAATATATAAACTTTTTGGTCCTCATCCCAAAAGTCAACAAGCCTACGACTTTCGGGGATTTTACACCGATTGCTCTATGTAACTTGTGCTATAAAATTATAGAAAAAATTATTGCAAATAGGATCAAACCAATTCTCTCTCGAGCTCGCTTGGAAGAGAAATTGGGGTTTTTAAAAGGGAGACAGATTCTATATGCTATCAGGATGGCTCAAGAGTGTTTACACAACATTAAGAGAAAAAACTTACAGGCCCTGATTCTAAAGCTTGACTTAAAAAAGGCATATGACTGTATCAATTGGGATTTTCTTACGCTGACTTTAATTCAAACGGGGTTTGATCTGATGAATACTTATTGGATCATGAGCTGTGTGATTAGTGCAACATATGCGGTCCTGATTAATGGCGAGACTACACCCTTTTTTCAGAGAGGTAGAGGATTGAGACAAGGGTGTCCCTTGTCTCCATTATTATTCATTTTGGTAAAGGAGTGTCTCAGTTTATTGTTAAAAAAGGGCATGAAGAGGGGAATTTAACTGGCATCAAGGTATCTAGATTCGTAAGGATCCTACATCTTTTTTTTGTAGACGATGTTCTATTAATGACCAGAGCTTCTTTAACAGAATGGAAGGTGATCGATGAGCTTATAAAAATTTTCTTCCGTGCATCGAGTTTGGAGAGAAATATGTCCAAAACAACTGTCCATTACTTTGGCATTCAAGGTGACCATTTAAAAACTTTCATGGAGTTCTTCCCGTTTAAATTAGTGGATCTCAAGATTGGATTCAGATATCTGGGATATTTCCTAAAAGTTGATATTTATAAATATGAGGATTGGCTGTAGCTTATTTCAAAGTTTTAAAAAAGGATAGATCATTGGTGTAACATGTGGCTATCCCTTGGTGGGCGATACATATTCATTAAAGCGGTCTTGGAAAGTCAACCGGTATATTGGATGTCTCTGGTAGCGATTCTTAATTCAGTACTAAACAAGATCATACAACTTACTTTCAGTTTCCTTTGGTCGGGCTGCAGTGGTAAAAATCGTTTTCACCTCTGTAGGTTGGAAGACATACTAGCTAAACCGGAGATTTTCGGAGTTTGGGGCTTGAGGAATATTTTTATCTTTAATAGTGCTATGGCGGCGAATACTTTGTGGTGAGTATTGATGAATCAAGGAATCTGGCACTTTGTCATCAAAGATAAATATTTACCCTATACTTCAGTAACCACCTGGTTTAGATCTGCCTCTTCTAGTATGTATGTTGCTTCAACGACCTGGAAACATCTTTTGAAATCTTTATCGATCATAGCTCAGTGGTTGAGTTGGAGTCTGGGTTCAGGACAATCGATCAACATTGGTAAAGATATGATTTTGGGTCTAGGGCCCTCTACTCTCCTGTCTCCAACGCTCATAACATAATTAAAACACATAAATATTACTCTTTTATATCAGGCTAGTGGAGGAGCGAGTTCTGACCAACATGGCACACTCTTGATAGATAGTCATGAACTTGCACCCCGAGGGGATTTGGCTACAGAATGGGACATATACTGCAGGGATTTATCAAGATCTAGTATGTTTCTGTAGGATGAAGATGATGAACTTTTCTGGACTAGAGGTGATCAATCTAGAGTTTTATCGGTTAAGAATGTCTACAGAGCCATAGAAAGGATTAAATGGCTGATTCAATTAGGGGGATGGAGAAAATATTTATGGACTTGGCATATTTCTCTAAGAATTAAACTTTTCTTGTAGATTGCAATGGAAAATAAGATTCTCACTTGGGACACTCTACTTTCTAAGGGTTGGGAAGGGCCTAGCTACTCTATATTATGTTCTAGGGGACTAGATTCAGTTAGCCGCTTGATGATCACCTGTGTATTTAAAAGGCAAGTGTGGTCCCATATCTTAAAGGTCATTAATATAAGAAATGATTGGGAGGGCACTAACCTGATTATATGTTATGATAAGTGGATCTCACAGACTTCATAATTTTCTACTCTGCTAGCTATAGTTTGCTGGAACATTTGGATGGAGCGTAATAGAGCCATTTTTTAGGATAGAAACCCAGTTGTTGAATCGATTTTTTTCAGTCTTGTGGCTCTTTTAATAAACCATCAGTGACTCTACCTCGAACCATTCAGTCTATTCAAATGACAGGGGAAACTGTGGGTTATTTTGATGGAGTTACACTAGAAATGGTACAAATAGTGGGGTTGGGGGAGTGATTAAACTCAGTGATAAATCCTCCATCACTTGGACTTGTAACTGTGGCCCTGTCACCAACACAAGGGCAGAATTCCTAGGAGTTCGGGAAACTCTTCTACTGGCCCTAAGATTGCATATCTACAATTTACAAGTTCTGGGAGTCTCAAAAATAATTATTGACTGGTGCAACAACAGAGGGAAGCTATAGGTAATTTCTCTAAACTGCTAGAAGGTCCGATTTAGAGAGCTAATCCAATTTTTTTTTTTGTAAATAAGAAAGAAAATTATATTAGATCCTGCTATAACTACAGTTCATCACCACGATACAACCATGTTCAAAAAAGTGCAGAGGCTGGACTGCCCCAACAGAGGGGAAACCAGTCCAGCCGTGTCTTCCAGTTTGAGGTTCAAAAAAGTCATAAACTAAGATACTAAAAAGCATGGTCCAGCAGCTAAGATCAAGAGAGTGACAGGTTTACATAAAACAAGCATATGAACTAGACACCTGGCAAGTAGACTGGCCACATGGGAGGGAGGTCTCCTGGCCAAGGCTCTTCTTCAATGTATGTTGGCTTGTAGGCTGGCTCGCTTGCCTTGTCTCGCTTAATTTCTTCATCTTGGTTGCGATGTTCCTTCTTCGTCGGTACCCTGTTGTCCGGATGCTGAGCTCTGTGAGATTCTCCATCTGTGGCTGCAGCGGTTGCCTCCCCTGGCATGGCTTCGACCGGTTCCTGGGTAAGAGCCACCTGCATGTCAGATAGAAGTTGGAGGCAGCTCGCCACTTTCCCGTCTGTGGCTTGGAGGCGATAATTGAGATCGGCCATTCCCTGTCTGAGGTCGAAAACTAGGTCCTGTATGATAGGCAGCCTATCCCTGAGATGCAACTTGTCGTAATAGTCATTTATATGCGGTGCAGCTCGCGCATGCGCGCTCTGAGGAGGAAGATCGCTTCTTGGGCCAAGGAAAGGTACAGAGGGATGGAACAGCACAAGAGGGTCGTGATGGTGGCGCGAGTGTAGGATTGACGATCGGGTGCCTGTCGAAACATGCGGGAAAATAGTGGGAGGAGCCGTCTGAGAACCAGGAGGCATGACCGGAGGTCGACAGGGCTTCCAGGGAGAGCCCCGCTTCGGCCTTCCCCTTGGCCTAGTCATGCTATACCCAGTGTGAGTGGAAGGAACCCTGTTTGCTCTGTGCTTCGACCAGAGAAGATTTGCGAAGACCAAGCGGGAGAAAATGACATACATCGCGAGCCGAGCCATGTTAAAACGCTTTGAAAGCCCGGTTGAATGCGGCATTGATTCCTCTGCATGCCGCCATATCATGCATTTAAGCTTCATGGAGGGTGGTGAGCTGCATCATGGCCTCATCACGTGCCATCATGTGGTGTTGGCTTGTACCAGCCTCTGCTTCCCTCCACGGTGGACGCGCTAACACCCCATCCGGGGGGAGCTAATCCAATTTTTCAACAAGCTCAACTTTAGTCATATCTACCGAGAATTTAATATGGAGGCTGAGAAACAATAAAAAAAGGTGCTCAAGATACCAGAAGGAAAATTATTCTATTCACAATGGGAAGATGGAAATGAAGGGCCTACTATGGTTATAAATATATGAATTATATTAGAGCATCTACTTTTGGAGACATGAACTTTTTGGTATTTTTGTCTATGATCAATCTCATGTAACTGAGATTAGGAATGCTTCAACACTATAGGAGAGAGTAATTGATGTGGATTTTTGTGTGAAACAGAATTCATGTGATATACTTGTTGTCTGAATAGGAGGGAAGAACAAAATTTCCTAGGAATTTTGAATATTATCAACATCTGTAAACAATTATATATTTTATATAATGAGAATTTTTTTCACTTGGACTTAAAAAAAAAAGTCTTAAGAAAAAAATCTTACTTTTTGTCCAACCTAAGTTAAATTTTTCTCACATTACACGAGTATAAGTGTAAGTGATAAGCAATAACAAAAAAATCTTACTTTTTGTCCAACCTAAGTAGAAATTTTCTCAAATTAGTGATAAGCAATCTATAGTTAAATACATTAATCATTAATCTATAGTTAAATGCATATTTCTTTTTACTAACTATGTTTTTGGTGTTTTTTCGTGAATTCAATAATGTTTACAAATTTGAAAAATAATAACTATTTTATAGTTTTTTTCATAATAACATATAGTTTTTATGTTAGAAAGAGTTGTAGTCAATTTGGACAATTGTGAAATACAAAAAGTTTAGAATTAAACTTTGGTCAAAGCCATATGTTCAAAATATATAGAGTTGTCTTTTCACACTTACACTTCTTAAGGCTTATATAGTTTTATTACAACTTTTACATAAGTGTAAGTGATAAGCAATAACAAAAAAAACTTACTTTTTGTCCCACCTAAATAGAAATTTTATTAAATTACAAAAGTATAAGTGATAAGCAATCTATAGTTAAATGCATTAACCACTCTATAGTTAAATTAAATAAGTAGAAGTGAAATCTTACTTTTTGTTCAACCTAAGTAAATTTTTTCTCAAATTACATAAGTATAAGTGATAAACAATCTATAGTTAAATGTATTAACCAATCTATAGTTAAATGCATATTTCTTTTTACTAACTATGTTTTTCGTGATTAAATGGATATTTCTTTTTACTAACTATGTTTTTCGTGATTAAATGCATATTTCTTTTTACTCACTATGTTTTTCATGAATATAATAATGTTTACAAATTTAAAAGATAATATCTATAATAAGTATTTTATAGTTTTTTTCATAATAACATATAATTTTTTATGTTAGAAAGAATTTGAAATTAAATATAACTATGTTTTTTCTGAATATAATAATATTTACAAATTTAAAAGATAATATCTATAATAAGTATTTTATAGTTTTTTTCATAATGATAGAGGGGTTATTCATATCCTTGTTAGCAAGATAGGTGGTGCTTTTGGCGCGTCTATACTTTTCCACATCATGGGAGGCTGAGTCTATTATTTCTTCGAAACCTTGGATGAATAGGACCACACAAACAAAAAGAACTATCCTTTACTGGACCCCTAGCCTTTCTATTTCCTTTCTTAAAGAGGCTTTCGAGAGGATGCACTGCAGGGACAGATCTTTCATTCCATTTGAACTACTTGACCTATCTGCTTTATTTGTCTTTAGCTGACGTAGCTGGTCTTACGCTTAAAGATGGGTGTGCCCATTTGGTAGAAAGGTTGTCGAAAGGAAAGTCCATTTCAAACTATACTGGGATTTGACTCAGGGGATTCCAGATTTTCATCCTTTTCTTTCTCGATTCCCACCTTTTCATCACCCAGATAACCTGTTGGGACTTGTGCTGACGAAGATTCAATACAAACACTAGTTCAAAACCTATAAGTATTTGATTTATTGGCCTAATATTTCACCTGTAGGTTGCCACTTATTTCGGATAATAGATATCGTTCAACAATATGCATAGAGTCCACGGCGATATAAAATGTCAGTCTGTCAGTTTAGAGGTTTGGTTGTAGCGAACAAAGCATCAGGCCTTTCTTGTTCCGATCCTGGGTTGAGGGAATGAACGAGATCTAATCCTTCGAGTCTAAGGGGTGGGATGTACTTAAACTCTTCATATCATACGACCTTACAGGGGTGGGTTCCCCTATCCGTTTACAGCAGGTGCGATCTCTACTTTAATCGTGCTGTCGGCTTTTCTCTCTGTAGGTGGTCGACATAAAATCTTCTTATCGAGCCTCTAAGACCAAGGTTATCTCCCCCAGTTTACCTGGAGAAGATCGATCAGTGCGTTTCTATTGCCCTCTGACAGTGAGCGCCCATTGCTTTCTCCTCTTCGAATGTGTAAAGCTTTGGGAATTCCACTTACCACATGGGAAAAAGGTCTTAGTCCACTGGGATTCATTCCTTCCTTTTCGAGAGCTTGTTTACCTTGATCCAGCTGCAACACTAGTTATTGGACATATATATGGCAAGGATGTTGGGGGTGTTGCTTCAATGGGATCTGCTTCCATCGTTTTAAGTGTGTAGGCTATCAACTGTACAGGTGGTTGCATCAGAAACCTAACCTCTTGGGACAACGATTATCTCGGGGCAAAAAATAGGTTCATTTTACTGGGTAAGTACAAAATGCGCGCATAGGTCATTATTACAGGTGCTGCCCCACCGTGGGATAGAGGGGGAATAACTGAACTAGTTTGGTTCTTTCCTCGTCCTGGTCATGATACTGACTTTGATGCCGGTTCTACCTATACAGGTGAAACTAAATCAATTGGATCTGTCGCATATGGGTCTGCTCGAACGAAATCAACGGAAACTGCTCGCTTCGGATCTGCTCCTGCCTTTTCCTTTACTATTACTTCTTTTGTTGGCTTTGCCCCTGCTTTCTTGGATGCTTCCTTTTATCCTATAACCTTTGTTGATGCTCGCTCACATGCCCAATAATATACTATTTGGTAACCTAGCACAGGTGCAATTGGATTTGGATTTTCATATGGAAAAGGAATAGGCTCTTTCATTTTATCTGCTTCCAATGTGTTTGCCTTTGTTTATTACCATGCTGAGTGTGGGTAAACCGAGTACTTTTGGATTTGTGCCTAGGAGCCAAAGCATCACCATTTCTCATGTATTCCAGCTGCCCAAAGCCAAGCTATTAAGCTACGTGCTCACATATGTAAAGGTAGCAGCATCCCAACCAATTTGAGACTTAGATGTTTACCCAGTCGATGCATTATGCAAAACAGGCATAGCGCAAAACAGGCTACTAAGTGACCCGCCCAAGAAATGGACCCACAATAGTAAATCCTATATAGTGTGGATCACAGGAGAAGCCCATAGAAATAGCAATAAAAGCATAAAATCCCATAGCTTACTTCCAAGCAGGGCCTCTACTACCTCGTTTATATTAAGATCCAAATATAGAGCCTGTAACACACTCGCTGTGGCATAATAAATTTTTCACCTTTTCTCGAGGGACAGAATCCCCGAAAACCTACAGAACTTAGAAAAGGCTGCAAACGCCACCTCTGCCTCGACAGAGTCTCTGCGTGACCTCCCGGTCTTAAGGATCATTCAGTTTCTTTTACGAGCCGAAGCGGCCCCTTTTGATTTCCAGCTGGAATCTTCTTCCAATCGATCCACAGGTCCTTTCGGAAGCTCCCCTGTGCGAACAACACTAGGCGTGAGCTCCACCCTCTCCGAGCGACCACAACACTATGACCAAGGCCTATTCCCAAAGGCGCTTGTTGCAACTCGCAATACCGCGAGTTTGCGAGTCGAAACTCCTGACTCTTCCTTCCCAAATTCAGGATACCCGAAATCACATAATGGGTATAGCTCCCTTCTGTCAGCGCCCTCTGTGCGTGACCAACGGCTAGGCTAAGTGCTAGCTCCCGTCACAACTTCACGACTTCGTACGTCGAAAGGTTGAGCAATCATGCTCTTATCCTGCAAATCCCCGAGATACGAGAAGTCAACGAAGTGTTAACTCCTTTCTCCAGGTGACGCGTGTCCGCCTGTCAATCATACGGGCCCCACTTTGTGGTTCTGCCACGTGTTCCTTCATGCCCAGCTTTCGGCACTTTGCGACTTTTGATGTCGAGAAGAGGTCCTCTCAACCTCCGAACCTCCAAATGCGCGATATGTGCGATGAGGCTCTGATCCAACGGTCCTCCCATGACCTGGATCCAATGGTGATCCTTACTCCTCACGATTTTTCCACTCGCGACTTGGAGCACCCAACTCCTGGGCTCTCACCTTGCGAACCTCCGAGTTCACGAGATCCCTCGATCTCTGCCACCTATCCTCCTCAGACAGACGGTTCTGATCTTCTCGCAACTTTGCCACTCGCGAAGTCAAGAGACTTCCTCCTGTGACTCCCGATGTCCAAATCCTCGATAGAGAGGATCTCACGACACGTGTCCTCCTTCCAACGGATGGCTCAGATTCTTCCATGAATTTTCCACTCATAAAGTCTAGACGTTCACCTCTGTGAGTCCTGATGCCCGAGTCTCCAAAGTGGATGATCTCGTGACATGCATCCCTCCACAGACGGATGGCTCCGATCCTTTGGCCAACGAGACTCCCTCAGATGGACGGTCCTCGTTGTTTCACGATTTCCATCATGGAGTGTCCCGATCTCTTGTCCTCGAGACTTTCAAAATCCCGAAGTCTGAATCCTTGGAACGGGCAATCTTGCAACACATATCCTCCTTAGATCAGACGATTGTCGGGTTTGCTAACTAAGATCTGATGGCTCAGATCTGTCCCACGCTGTGCACTCTCCCACTGCTCCCTAGACGTGGAAAAACCAACGGTCCAGATACTCCTACAGATCTTGGGGATCTACGGTCCCGATTTCTTCGCTACTCACGAAGATAAAGGAAAAGGGTTAAGGCATGTAATTCCCTCATTTCTTCCTCCAATCTAACGGTCGTGAATGACCGTAGATCTTCTGACGGGATCTTTTCCGTCGATCGATACTTATCCCTATGCTACTATTTCGGGATTCTAAGAGGATCATTCTTCCTTGTACAGGATTGCTAAGACTTGCGCCTTCAAATCCTTTTCCAAGTTCTTGGTAAGCTTTCCAAGAAGAGCATCTCTATGGAGAGATCTATTCTAGGTCTTCCTGGGGACGAATAAGGACATAGATTTCCCAAAAGCAGACTTGAAGTCTGACATAGAGATTTATAAAACATAAGCCATACGTAGTCTTTCTATTATAAGCATGCAACCACCATTTCTAAATGAAAACACTACACATGCAGTCTTATACTCAATCATTCATAAAACTGCGTAGACTATGAGCATACATGTCAGCATATAAATTTCAAGATGCAAGATGTAAAACACTTATCAGAAATAACACCAGATGTGAGTGCAACTGCTGAGAGGGGTGCTCGTTTCCACCCAACCATAGGCTCAGCGACTCCCAACGGATTTACCACTAGCCACCCCTGAGATGAGACCACAATGCTGTGAGACTGCATCTC
>JASDQU010185730.1:3793-14125 GCA_032191745.1 Picea mariana | reverse complement strand
ACCAACTAGTGGCTTTGAAATTAGAAGGTCTTGTTGCTTGGTGATTGCTTCCTAGATTTTGTTTACTAGTGCGTGTTGTTTGTTTCTCGAAGTTGACCATAAGAATTTCTTCGCGGAGCTTGTCACTTGTTTACAATTTCTCCCCCACGACATTCACGTAGGATGCAAGATTTATCTCCAGAGCATCTGGATGGTTCTCAACCCTTGCCTACTAGTACACCTGAGGGATCTCCTCACCAGAGTGAAGTCCCAGTTGTTACCCCACCACACGTGGAAATAAGTGAAGTCCCCGTTGTCACCACACCACAAGTGGAATCAACTGACTCTCTAGAAACTTTTCAAATTACCAATACTAGAGAGAACTATCACATTTGCCATGGTGAACGACCTTTTGTGCGATTAAATTCTTCCAGAGAAGTAGTTGTTACATCTTCTGAATCAACTATTGGGCCTTTTCCTGGTGTAGAAGGCCAAGCTCCTTTTTGGTCAGGTGATTTCCGAAGGGTTCTTTTTGGTTTTGAGTCACCTACAGTCTACGAAATCAACCCTCCGGTGTTTCCTGAGACAGAGAATATACCAGTGAATACCACTTATCACTTTGTTCTCCCTGACAAGATGGCCCATCTCGCGAATACTTCGAGTGTCCCAACCGGGATTACTGTAGCTAGTCTTGCTCCTATTAATACCCAACAAATGCTTGATATCATTCTGACTCTACCACCAGGATACCATGCGCTGAATGCTTTGTTGAATGCTTCTGTTCCAACACCTCCGCAAACCCCATCTGGTAGTTCTGGGGGTCCTTCTGGGCATCCTATTCCCGGTTTTATTCCGACACTCCCTTAATTTCCTCCTGGAAACCCTAATCCTAGTGGCACTATACCATCCATTACACCAAACTTGCAGATTCCCGTTGGTGGACAAGGTGGTACGGTTCCATTTCCTCTTACCGGACACAATCCACTTACTACACAACCTACGATTGGCACACAATTTCCGGTTGGAACTCCACCTACGATAGGGGGACCAACCCCACCTTTTGGACAAAATATACCTCCTGCTTTGGACCAGTATTGCAATCAGATGCTACAAAATCTTCCTCAAATGACTGGGGGGAAACAAACTGTCCCTACTATAGGACAACCATATCTAAGTATACCAAATCCTATTTGGGGTACGAATGTTCAAACTAATGTCCCCGCTCAAGGTTATAATCCCCTGAGCTACTATCCTCTCCAACCACCACCGAATCATCCTGAATCTTCCCATTATGGGCAGATTGCATATGGTCCTACTGGTTTGCCAACAGGGCTTCCACCCCAAAGTCACCAGTACCCACAGGTGAATCGACTGTTACCTTTTCTTGCTACTTTGGATTTTCCAGATTTGTCTAGGATTCTAAATGATCCTATTCGTCATTCTCCCCAATGGCCTGTTATTCCAACTAAGCTTCCATCGGACATTCCTAAATTTGATGGGAAGGCAGGAGAGGACCCGAATAATCACGTTATGACTTTTCACCTATGGTGTTCATCCAACTCATTGATGGATGACTCTATTCGTTTACGTCTCTTTCAACGAACCCTTACCGGTTCTGCTGCGAAGTGATACATTGAATTGCCACGAGGTTTCTTCTCTGATTTTAACACCCTAGCTATGGCTTTCCTTACCCATTACCAGTTACCGATCCGTTATGATACCGGGACTGAGATTTTGACTTCCTTTAAACAGACTAAAGGCACTCATATATCTGATCATATCTATGAGTGGCGAAGACGTCGACGTCTCATTAAACTTGAACTCCCTGATCAGTTACTGGCAGAATGGTTTACGAAATCCTTTGTGAACGAAATTGGTAAAGACATTTCCATGGGTGGTGTTGTCACGGAGGAGCAGGCTATAAGTAGTGCTTAATATCTTGATCTTGTTTATTCACAAATGGGAACACTTTATGACTTATTACCTGAGTTACCTCGTCCTGGTGCTTCCATAACTTCAACTACTCCAGCTGCCTCGCATGCAGCGGACGGTGTGATTGGTACAACCCAAGCCCACTCACATTTTGTTTCAAGTACAACACCTAAATCTACTTCTTCTAATGTTCAAAATGCTCCATCTCCTGCCACTCCTACCGGTAAAAATTCTGAGGTGAACGCCGTTCAATCTACCCTGACCGGTAAAAATAAATCGAAAAAAAGGGAGAGGCAAGAATAAGGAGGGCAAAAATAATAATCAAACAGAGCAACCTAAAAATAACCCTGCTGAAGATCAGGATAAGCGCAAACCTCGTTACCCTTGCCTTATCTGTGGTGATGATCACTACACTAAGGATTGTCCAAGATGTGCCGAGGTCACTAAGTTCCTTCAAGGAACACCCAAACCATCTACTTCGGCTGTCTTATCCCAACCCTTCCCATCTCAACAACAGGCTCAGTTGGTCATCCAAGACCAACCTTCCTCTTCTATGACTTCATATGTCTTGATGTGTACTAGTGAGTCTAAGAAAAACAACGTTACACTCACGACTAGAGCCAAAGATTATACTCCGTCTAAGGAGAAGGTTGATGATTCACCTCCTACTTTGGTACAAACTTCTCCCACGACTCCACCTACTAACGGTCCTCTTCATCTCGAACGATCGAGTCTAGATACAGTTCTGCAACCACCCCCTAAAGGTGTCGTTAGGAAATCGGCTTTCAATCCTCATGCTCATGCGGTCCATAACTACAACATTGTGGAAGATCTGGCCCAGGCACCTTCAACGATGTCAACCCTTGAATTCCTTCAGTCTTGTCCTGCACAACGGAAGGCACTGTTAAAATCTATAGGTGGAATTGACCCGACAGATACGAATTTGATAGTCTTTGACTTGAATGATCATATTCCAAGGTTACCCCCACAACTTGCGTTCCAGATACAAGTTATTGTTTCTGACAAGAACATTTGCCGAACTATTATCGACGAGGGTGCCTCAATGTGTGTAATGTCTTTTTCTTGTTGGAAAGCCATTGGCTCTCCTTCCTTGAATGAATCACAAAACACTCTTAAAGCCTTCAATGGCTCTGGTTTTAAGCCTTACGGTGTTCTTCCTTCGTTGCCTGTCACACTAGAAGGTAAGAYGGTCCAAGTTGAGGTGGAAGTCTTTGACGCTCCCCTTGATTATAATCTTTTACTTGGYCGTAGCTGGATYGATTCCATGCRCRYCGTTGTGTCAACCCTTTTCCATGTAGTACGTTTYCCTCATCAAGGAAAGGTTGTTACTGTTGACCAACTCGCCTTCTTCAATTCTGATACTCATACTGGCAATGTGYCRTTTATTGCTAAAACCCCACCGGGTTATGAGAACGTCGGTGTAGGCCTTTTAAAGGATTCCTCGTTAATGGGTACTTTCCCAATTCCACCGCCCGATGTTCCACGCCCATTAGTTGCTTCTATCAATATGATCTCCACCATGCCTCACGAACTTTCTGTGTCACATGACCCTTGGATTGTCCCTGACCCGGGAGACCACACTCTTTTCGGCGACGTCATGCCGTTAAGTCTAGTTGAGTCTGCTTATCAAGCCATTCAATCGGCAACACCTTCTACCTCTTCTCTTGATGAGTTGTCTCCCGATACTTTTCGTGTTGTTTTTCCCACTGACGAGATGATCATGTCCATCATGGAAGACAACCCTTGGGATGATGGGCATCATCGTTCCATACTCTTTCTGGAACAACACACTCTTGAGAACTACCAACGGATTTTGACTTCTTCGACCGTTGTTGTCATTTCGACGGTTCCTGCAACTTCACATGATGTGTTTGTTGAAGGGAACTTAAGTAACATCTCACCCATGATTCCCATTGACATATCTATTAAACATAGGATAGTCGAAAATGTTCATATTGGAGCTTCGTGTTCTCCCGACGAAATCCTCACCTATACATCTCTGTTTAAAGAATTTTGTGACATCTTCACCTCGAGTTACGAAGAGATGCCAGGTATTGACCCTGCTATTTTTGTACATGAGATAAAGACATACCCTGGAGCTAAACCTGTTCGGTAGCGCCTTTGTCCAGTCCACCCATGTAAAGCGACGACTATCAAGCTTGAGGTTGAAAAACTTCTCAAAGCCAGCTTTATTTATCCCATGGCTCTGACAGAATGGGTTTCCAACCCTGTTCCAATTGATAAGAAAGGGGGTAGTATTCGTGTATGTGTTGATTATAGGGATATTAACAAAGCCTTTCCAAAAGATAACTTTCCAACCCCTTTCGTCGACCAGATTGTCGATGATTGTGCCGGAAGTGAAATCTTCTCTCTCATGGATGGTTTCTCTATCTATAATCAAATTAACATCGCTTCTGAGGACCAACACAAAACTGCTTTTATTTGTCCTTGGGGTAATTTTGCCTATAGAAAACTTCCCTTCAGTCTTAAGAACGCTGGCGCGGCGTTTCAACGTGCTATGTCTTACGCTTTTCATGATATAAAAGCATATCGTTCAACCCTATTTGGATGATTTACCAGCTCATTCTATGCACAGAGTCGATCACCCTACCCACCTCCGGGCTATTTTCGTTCGTTGTCGGTTCTATCGTATTCGTTTAAATCCTCTTAAATGCATTTTTTGCATAGAATCCGGCAGTCTTCTAGGTTTCATCATTTCATGCCAAGGGATTAGGGTGGATCCTATTAAGGTTGAGGCGATTCTTAATCTCCCTCCTCCTTCTACACTGTTCCAGTTGCAAAGTTTGCAGGGGAAAGCAAACTTTCTTCATCGTTTCATCCCTAATTACGCCGAGATTACTCATGGTTTTACGTGGCTGCTAAAGAAAGATTCAGAGTTTGTCTGGGATACCATTGCCAACAATGCTTTTGAGGCTTTGAAGTTGTCCCTCACACTAGCTCCACTTCTCTTTCCTCTTGATTATAGTCGTGATTATTTTCTTTATCTTGCTGCCTTCGAGTATACTATTGGCATGGTTCTCATCCAAGAGGATGATGCACACGATGAACATGTTATTTATTACTTGAGCCAAAGTCTCACATCAATTGAAATCAAGTATCAACATGTTGAAAAACTGGCCTTGGCTGCCGTTCAAGCCATCCAATGCTTCCGGCATTATATCCTCTCACGGAAAACTACAGTGATTTCTCATTGCAACCCCATGCAACACATTTTGACACGTCAATTGCTAGGGGGAAAGTACTCCAAATGGATTTTCATACTCCAGGAGTTTGACTTGGAATTCAATCGCGCCATGTCTAAGAAATCCTTAGTTTTTGCTGAGTTGATCTGCGATTTTCCTCACTCTGCCACGGAAAATGTAGAAGTAGATTCATTACCCGATGAATCTCTTTTCCTAATTAGTACTGACGATCTTTGGTATGGGGATATCATTATCTATCTCCAAGCCCAGACTTTCCGGCCTTCTTTGTCTAGCGCTGAATGACATCGCATCCGTTATCAAGCACGTCAATACATTATCCTCGGGGATACTCTTTACTGTCTGGGAATTGACTCTGTTTTTCGACGTTGTCTGACGTTTGACGAAGCCGAGAAAGCTCTGAATGACTGCCATTCTGGAGCATGTGGTGGTCATTTGTCTAGGTATGCTACTGCCCAGAAGATCTTACGCGCAGGATATTTTTGGCCTTCCTTGTTCAACGACTGCATTACTGCCGTTCATAAATGCAATGCTTGCCAGACCTACAATCAGAAAATTTGGTCACATCCTACTCCTCTTCATCCTGTAGTCTCAGTTGGTCCTTTTGCAAAATGGGGCATTGATTTCATGACATGTCACCCTCACTCGGTTGGGGGGCATGGTTACATCATTGTAGCTGTTGATTACTTTACAAAATGGGTCGAGGCGATGCCAACATTCAATAATAATGGAAATACTGCAGCGTTGTTTCTTTTTAACCATGTCATAGCTCATTTTGGTGTTCCTCAAGATATCGTTACTGATCACGGTAGTCATTTTAGGAATTTTATGATGTCTGAACTTACAGAAAAGTTGGGTCTTCGTCATGATAACTCAACGCCCTATTATCCACAAGCTAATGGCCAAGTCGAAGAAATCAACAAAGTTCTTATAACTATGCTTCAACGGATGATAGGAATCCATAAAACAAGCTGGCACACGATGTTGTTTTCGGCATTGTGGGCATATTAGACATCTGTCAAATCTACTATGGGGTTTACGCCTTTTCGATTAGTCTATGGTGTGGAAGCCATTCTTCCTATAGAATGTGAGATACCCTCTCTGAAGCTAGCTGTTGAAATCTTACCCAATACCTCTACTGAAGAAGAACATCTATTGTATCTGATGCAATTAGACAAAGCTTGACGTGATGCCACTCTAGTAATAGATGCCTAGAAGAAATGTGTCAAGGCACAGTATGACAAGCATGTCAAGCCCCGCGTTTTCTCTGAAGGTGATCTTGTTCTTCTCTATGAACAGGATCGAGATGTCTTAGGATCTGGGAAATTCGAACCAATGTGGCAAGGTCCTTATATTGTTCGTCGATTTTTGGAAAAAGGAGCATATGAGCTGGTCGATTACGATGGTATCCCTTTGAGTGAACCTAGGAATGGGTTGTACTTGAAGAAGTACTATGCATAATTCATTTGTGCACAAGTACTTGTATCTTATGTATCATACTTTGTGTGTGTTACTTTAGTTTGCTTTGACGTTATCTGGTCTCTGCCCTTATGTGCGTTGTGTTTGATTGCCGTAGTACTCGGGACCTAGCTTCCGCTGCGTGGGCAATCTATGCCCCAACAAATGAACTGGTATCTTTACAAGGTGAGTGTCTTGGCCGTGCGACCAACAACATTGCAGAGTATAGTGCCGTCATTGAATTATTGGTTGATGCTATCTCGCTTGGAATTCATCATTTGGTTGTGCGAATTGACTCGCAGCTTGTAGTTCTACAGCTAAGTAATATCTACTCTATTTGAAGTCCTACTTTGTTATGGGTGTATTTGCGAATTCGCCTCTTGGAACGTTATTTTGATCACATTGAATATTAACATATTCCTAGATGTCTTAATACATTAACAGATGCATTGGCTAATTATGTATTGGACAGACATTTGAACCATTTATAAATCAAACACATTAAAATTCACACAATATAAAGTAAACCGGTAGAAGCCATCTGTATATATAACGATCAAAATAGTTTGTTTTTTACAAAAAGTTTGTCCGAAGACCAAAATATCAAAAATTGAAGCTTATAGCTTCTACAAAGTGATGTCACAGATGACGTTCACGGTAACACACTACTGCCCTAGCAACCCTACGGAGCAGTCGACTCATAGCCACTGATACCCCTACAGCATGACGCTGATCACGTCGTGGAACCTATTCCAGAGTCATATCTGGAATGTCTGCTGTCAGACCCTCTAAATTCTGTTCCACCACCTGATAATCTTCGGCATACTGTGGTGCTACTGTTGCTACCTCTCCTCGTCGCTAGATAGGAGAAGTGCCAGGAGGTCTATATGGTCCAACATCTGTGTTATCAAAAAACTTTTTGTGTTAGTCTTCGGATAAATATATAAAACAAAAACATTCGAATATGATAAAAATTCAAAAACATTTAAAAAGAGAAAATGTGTGTTCTTCTTACCAAGGTCACCCCACTGAGCGTCCTCAGGCAATGCTAAATCTGGATCTCCTCGGAAATCCAACCCGGCATAAGCGTAATCATCGACCATCAACATCTGGTTTTGAAGCCAGTCAAAGAAAATATCATCATACTTGACGATAGGTCCTGCCACGTGCCGGGCCATGAGTCGACACCATATCGACATCCTTGGATCTCTAGGACCCGGTAGGTTCCACTCAACCTGTAGTCGGAATACGAGGACTCTCTCAAGGAAGAAGGACACTAGTAAAGATCCATACCCAAATTGTTTCAATTCACCTCGCCTGCATTTAGTTAATTGTTTTTTGATACTGCGAAGCACAACATTGGACCAGTTGAATACTTGAGGCTTAGTACAGTCGATGGCGTACTGGAAGTAGCTCTGTCATGCCATATGAGGAGCGGAACTGCCAGCCATCTGAGCTATAGTAAAAATTATAGTGCGGAGAGTCAAGTCTTGTACCCCCCAGATAGCCAATTTTCCCTTTTTCCTCTCAGCCTTAGGTACACAGTATTGATTGCAGTATTCACTCAACTTCAGCCTGCCACCTCTACTACTGGTCAGGCTGACATGATACCCATGCCTGGACAATCCAGTCAAAAAGTATATGTCCTCGATGGACAAAGTATGAGCTCCTACATTGAAAACTTGCTGATCTTGGTCCCACATACGGACCAGGAACTCTAGTAGTCTGACTTGGGCCCTCATTCCCGGAATGCGGAAGTATTTTAGGAGCCCACAATCTCTCAATGAAGCTATGGTAGGCGGATGGTTCTTGGCATTTTCATTATCCTCCTCATGTTCTCTTTCATGCCACTCAAGCACCATGTTTATGGCTATTTATCTGCACAAGGAACATAAAAGGAGGATTAATGATTTTATTCATGATCGAGATGTCTTAGGAGTTGGGAAATTCGAACCAATGTGGTGAGGTCCTTATATTGTTCATCTAGTTTTGGAAAAAGGAGCATATGAGCTGGTCGATTACGATGGTATCCCTTTGAGTGAACCCAGGAATGGGTTGTACTTGAAGAAGTACTATGAATAAGTCATTTGTGCACAAGTACTTGTATGTTATGTATCATACTTTGAGTGTGTTACTTTAGTTTGCTTTGACGTTATCTGGTCTCTGCCCTTATGTGCATTGTGTTTGATTGCCAAATGTCGGAGTATTCGCTACCCTATATTAGCTTCGCTGATGGTGCTAGACATAGTACTCGGGACCTAGCTTTTGCTGCGTGGGCAATCTATGCCCCAACAAATGAACTGGTATCTTTACAAGGTGTGTGTCTTGGCCGTGCGACCAACAACATTGCAGAGTATAGCGTCGTCATTGAATTATTGGTTGATGCTATCTCACTTGGAATTCGTCATTTGGTTGTGCGACTTGACTCACAGCTTGTAGTTCTATAGCTAAGTAATATCTACTCTATTCGATGTCCTACTTTGTTACGAGTGTATTTGCAAATTCGCCTCTTGGAATGTTATTTTGATCACATTGAATATCAACATATTCCTAGATGTCTTAATACATTAACATATGCATTGGCTAATTATGTATTGGACAGACATTTGAACCATTTATAAATCAAACACATTAAAATTCACACAATATAAAGTAAACCGGTAGAATCCATCTGTATATATAACGATCAAAAGAGTTTGTTTTTTACAAAACGTTTGTTCGAAGACCAAAATATCAAAAATTGAAGCTTATAGCTTCTACAAAGTGACGTCACGAATGATGTTCAAGGTAACACACTACTGCCCTAGCAACCCTACGGAGCAGTCAACTCATAGCCACTGATACCCCTACAGTGTGAAGCTGATCACGTTGTGGAACCTCTTCTAGAGTCATATCTGGAATGTCTACTGTCAGGCCCTCTAAATTTTGTTCCACCACCTGATAATCTTCGACATACTGTGGTGCTACTGCTGCTACCTCTCCTCATCGCTGGATAGGAGAAGTGCTAGGAGGTCTATACGGTCCAAAATCTGTGTTATCAACGAACTTTTTGTGTTAGTCTTCGGATAAGTATATAAAACAAAAGCATTCGACTATGATAAAAATTCAAAAACATTTAAAAAGAGAAAATGCATGTTCTTCTTACCAAGGTCACCCCACTGAGCGTCCTCAAGCAATGCTAAATCCGGATCTCCTCGGAAATCCAACCCGGCATAAGTGTAATCATCGACCATCAACATCTGGTTTTGAAGCTAGTCAAAGAAAATATCGTCATACTTGACGATAGGTCCTGCCAAGTGCCGGGCCATGAGCCGACACCATCTCAACATCCTTGGATCTCTAGGACTCGGTAGGTTCCACTCAACCTGTAGTCGGAATACGGGGACCCTCTCAAGGAAGAAGGACACTAGTAAAGATCCATACCCAAACTGTTTCAATTCACCTCGCCTGCATTTAGTTAATTGTTTTTTGATACTGCGAAGCACAGCATCGGCCCAGTTGAATACTCGAGGCTCAGTAGACTCGATGGCGTACTAGAAGTAGCTCTGTCATGCCATATGAGGAGCGGAACTCCCAGCCATCCGAGCTATAGTAAAAATGATAGTGCGGAGAGTCAAGTCTTGTACCCCCCAGATAACCACTTTTCCCTTTTTCCTCTCAGCCTCAGGTACACAGTATTGATTGTATTATTCACTCATCTTCAACCCACCACCTCTACTAC
>JASDQU010185728.1:4649-18239 GCA_032191745.1 Picea mariana | reverse complement strand
AACCCACAAAACTTGTGATTTAAAAAAAAAAAATTATTATAATATTATACATTTAGTATAATATTATATTATTTATTATAATGTAATACAATACTTTTCCATGGATATATTAATTATAATATAGTTATAATTAGTTATAATGTAATATACTATTCTTCTATGATATATTAGTTATAATATGGTTATATTTAGTTATAATATAATGATGATGATGATTAGCATCCATTGAGACTGAATTGGTCTATCACATCTTAAGAGGGTAAGGGGTTACTTGCAATTCTTTAGAATTTTGTTTCTGTGCTTGAAAAGCATTGAGAGAAGCTTTCCAAGATCATCATAGTTTTGTTGAGTTAAAAGGTTAGGAAGGTTGGTAGTGTGACAAATATTTTGAAATTGAGATCTAATATGGGTATAGGTTGAACAATCTAAGAGAAAGTGCTTTTTATCTTCAACCTTCTTAGTGTCACAAAAGTGACAAACTCTTTGATCCCATGGTGTTTTAGGAATAGACCAATGCCCAGTTTCACTATGGAGCTCGTGAGATTTTGTTCTTATCCCAGCAATGCTTATTTTTTTCTTTACACTTGTCAAAACAAAGAGACAATTTTGATCTTCTAGATTAGGGTTGATTACTTCCTTATAATACCTTAATTTTCTTTTTTCCTCTAACTCTTTATCAGACCACATTTTGTCCTTAAAATTTGATTTAAGGATATTTTTAATAGTATCCTTATTTTGCACAATGGTCTCTTCCATGATTCCCCACTAGCTTAGCCAAGACTGAGCATCTTTATTCCAACCTCGCTTGAGTCGAATGTGGTTACGACTAGATTTTGAAGCAATTTTAGGAAGCCTCTTGTCTTCCATGTTGTTTAAATTATTCTTATACATTAGGTATCTAGTCATAGATATGATCTCAATGGGGGAAAGGCTTGTCTCTAAGAGGAGAATGGGATAGGGTGTATGTTGGCGCATGCCTATTTTGGGTGGAGACCTAAGTTTGGAAGAGAATGTCTATTTTTGGAGCACGTGCCTTAGGAGGTGGAAAAGAGCATTCAGAAAAAGAAGGAAAAGCAACATGCAGGAGGAAAAGCAATGTGGCATGCATGTTGGTGGCACAGGGGCAGACCTGGGGTTCAACGCTCATGAGCACACCAACAAAACCCTAGCTACCGGCCCTTTCGGCAACACTTGCGAAGCAGATGATGTCTCACCCGAGGTAGAGGTAGGGGTGGTTTCAGGACTCAAGTCTCTGAAACCTTAGCTGGGACACCAATCTATGATTATATCTACCACAAGGAACTTAGCCTAGACCATTCATCTATATTTAACCCTTATGGTACTTCGCATATGGCACAGAGCATCGCAACGAATACTTAGACTAAATATGATTCAGTACTTAGCCACAAAACATAGATTAGATTCAACAGATCAAGCACTAAACATCTTATATATCAGATCTAACATTCATTCTTATATCATAAGCACAGAGCATAACTAGATCTACTTAATCACAGCAAGCACTTAGCCAAAAGGAAGCAACACTTAGGTCAAAGCACATAGTACATTACACAGAGTTACTGTGGTTCACCCCCACCCTGGGGCTACGTCCACAAAGTCTTCTTCTTTATATTATCTCAGTCAAGAAGTTACATCATGGAGCTTTAATGACCCTTACTTCACACAGGACAGAATATCTGCGCAGCTCGCTAGATCCTTCTTCCTTGCACTCAGCACAAAACCACAACAACTTGCACTTAGCCTTCCAATCTCCTTACAATCATGCACAGAGCACTTGCGATACACATCCAATCACACAGATCTAGCTACTAGCACTAAGCCTTTAGCTATACATTTTCACTAAGTTGTCCCCTCTACTTACATTTGTATCTATTTATAGATTACAAAATGGGCCTAAACGTGGGTAATCCCATGGGCTGACATCCCTTTCCCTTTACATCAACCCAAAAATAGGTCTTTCTTGCTTCACGTTGCACTCCGTCTTTGGAAAGCTGTCGCAATCCCAAAATGGTCAAATATGACCAAGTATACTTCAAAACTTGGTCAAGGGCCAATATGCCCCCAACACTCACCTGTGACTCGTCCCAAGTCACTCAGGTTTGTTCAATTCCACCTCGAATGCCTCGAGCTTGGCTTGAGCTGCTTCGACCTGCTGTAGCGCGACAACCTCTTGCTCAGTAAGTTCTTGGATCAATGTGTCATTGAGTGGTCCTTCTAGGCATTGTTCTGCAGTGATGACAACCTGTTCGAGTTCAACTTCTTGGCTTTCAAGTTCAGCGAACAGTTGGCATGTCTTTTCTTGGCTCGGCTGAAGTCGTTGGGAGACTTCCATCACTTTACTTTGCAGTGCATGTACCTGTTGCTGGGTTGTGCGTTGTTCTATGAACCTCTTCATTATTTCTACTGGGGTCAAAGTCTTTATCTACACCTATAGCGTGTCTACATGATGCTTGGCTTCTTGGATTTGTGCCTCCAATGTCTACAATTCTGGAGTCTCTGTGAGGGTCTCATAAGTTTGGGCGCTTCTAGCGCTTATTTTCTTGCATTCCAAGGAAAAGGTTTTTAACCGGCCAACTGTGCTTCGAGCAGTGGCCTCTCTTAGATCTCTAATTTCCTGAGGGGTCTCGAGCATGATGCAGAGCTCCAAATCCATGATGCGTGTTGGAGTTGTTGGATTACTTCTTCCAGTTGGGTCACCTACTGTGGGAGACGGTCTTCCATCTTCACCTCTATGACTTTCACAGAGTGCAGTGCTTTTTGAATTCTTTCCTGGACTTCAAGTTGCTCTGCTAGCAACTGTTCCTTTTCCTCATCCCACTTCTCTTTCAGGGCAATATTTTCTCATTCTACCTCCTTCTGTTGTTTTAGAAGTGATGTTTGTGCTTGCATCAAAGCCTGGGTGGCTTGCACTATGTCTTCTTGATCTCGTCTAAGGCGAGCTTTGACTTGATCAGCGATCTGGTGTAACTGTGTGGGCTCATCGCATGTTCCTAATGTTTTGCTTATCAAGGGCATTGTAGACATTGTTTGGCAAGACTGGAGTGCCTGTTGCACTTCTTTGAGTTTGCCTTTGATTTGGTTGAAGATCTCCTCCTGCTTTGCTTCTTGCTTTTCTGCGAGCTCGAGTGAAACATTGTTTAGCACAACAATTAAGAAGTCAAAGTCATCCGGGGTAAAGGTAGTTTTAAGCATGTTTTGGGTAGCCTTAGCTTTCTTTCGGGAGGATGGTTTTGGTGGTGTCATCTTTATTTTCAGGGAGGGATCCTCCTCCTCTCTTGGTGGAGTCACTTCGACTCTATTTTGCTCCACTTCTGTATCGCCTAGCTCGTCACCATCAACTCCCTGCATAGGTGAGATCGAAGCAGTCTTCGTGGATGTTCTAGGGACATCTTCAACTTTGTCATCCTTCTTAGTCCTGCTTGGTCCAGGTGTATCCGACGTAGTTTCAGGGCTTTCCTCGTCAGACATATCTGTGGGGTCTGCTGCAACAAGTAGGTCTGCTGACCATTCCTTGGTGATCTCCTCCAAGTCGTCCTCTGTCAGCTTGTAGTAGGATTGGAGCTTTTGTTTATGTTCATCATTGCGCGTTGTAATGTAGATGAAGTGGTGATCCACGCTAAACTCCATCAAAGGTCTAAACCTATGAAGTGCGTTCGAGGTGATTCGCGGTGTATAATGAATTGCAGTTTTCAGTTCGTTGAAGTAGGTGTGGAAGACAGCATTAGACTGCCACTGCTTGTTCATGTTGCTGGAGTACCACAACATATAGAACTTTGTAGCTAGTGGTTCAAAAGGTTCCATCTCTAGGAAAGTGGCTCCGTCTGGTAGCTCCCAAGCGATGAAAGCGATGAGTATGAGTAGCCAACTAAAGTGGAACTCATACCCTTGGTCTTGCGCACCTCTGCAATTCATCTCTAACTGGTTGACACGATACTATGCCCAATTCATCTGTAGTCCCTCGACGCACTTCCCTGTGAGTTCAAATACGAATCCAGTCACTTGTGTTGGTCTATTCTTACGAACTAATTTTCCTGCGATCAACTGCCATGCAAGGCGCACCGCGCCGCTCTGGATGGAGGCTACCTTGTAGCCTCATGTGCCCTTCTCTACATCACCATAAGTTTCCTTTATCCATTTTGCTAGTGCTCAGTCAGAGGTCTTATCTAGGTAAAATTCATGTGGGTCAGGGCCTTACATGCTAAGTCTTGTGATCTGATTGATTAGAGTCGAATCCATAGTAATGCAGTGGTCCAACCATAAATATCCGCCATGGTAGAAAGACAACAACAACCTGACTCATGCGTTGACTTCCCAGTGTCTGCCGAAGTGAGGGATCTTCATTACGTTGAGAAGTGTGGGCTGCGCGAGGTTCTGGGTCCAGGACTGCGGGACAATCTTAGTATTATGGCCTTTGTTTTTAGTTAAGTATTTGTGTGGAACCAACATGCTATAGGTTTTGCAATATCCAAGGTTAAAATCACTGAATTTTAGTGTTGCGAGCCTATCCTGGTCAACACGTACTGAGCGCACTTCTTTTGTAAGATACACGGTGATCAAGTTGTACTCAAAGTCTCTGGGTACACTACCACGGTTAATCTTGCTTCTCAAAGGTGGTATGTAAATCGACAAAATGCACGGGATCAACTTGGCACTTGCAATATCATCTCTGTGCTTTGTTCTTGTCTCAGTTGTGGTTCTAGAAGGTCCTGCACCGTGAGCAGTGGAGGAAGAAGCTTGGACTCCTCCTGACGATGATGCTTTCACACCTGCAGACATCCTTCTCTCTGACATGACTCTCTCAGCCATTAGGTTAGTCAAAAAAATTTCAACTACTTTCTCAACAACGCTGAGCTCGTCCAACATATAAGCTTGGGTCCACTAGCTCAGGTGTGAAAATGACGGCTGAGATTACGATGAACAGTAAGGAACAAGGCAATGATCACAGGGTGAAGTAATCTCAAGGTTCAAGCTCAAATTCTCACTTAGAAAAAGTATGCATGGTGCATGGCGCGATAGACTAAGTAGGGAAACTTAGCAACGGTTTGCTTCCAACGGATATGGGGCCTGCATTAACTCTGTTCTATCCATTCTGGTATTGTTCAATGGTCTAGTGGGAACCCATAATTTCTTTTCGACCCGTTCAGGGTGGAAGTCAAACGGGTATATCAGTCCAATGGCTATATTATTGTGCCATGGCGAAGTGCCAGATGTCGTTGTTCTAATATCTCGGCAAAGCTCAATTCTTGTGATTTTTCCTGCGGCAAAGTTCCTTCTGGAGTCATCTGTAGCTTTCCGATTTGGCCCTCTTCTTACTTAGCTTCCTATCCTTTTTCTCAGTGAGCTTAGTCTCGGTCAGCCTCTTTCCATTATAAATCTTATCTTCTCTTAACATAATCACTTCGTACTGCCTAGGATCTTTCCTCAAATCCAAGGGTAATACTTCTTTATCATATGGGTTAGATATTTTCGTCTTCTGTGGTTCCTCTAATGCTCTTATAGCTTCAACATCCAGGTTCCTGGTGTTTAACAACAAAGATCTATTCTCTTGTTCCTCCATCAAGTAGGCAATCCTTCTAGTCATAAATTCCATGAGTTCTTGCTTCTTCTGTTCTAGGGATTCCTTTTCTTCTTTCCTTTGGATCTGGTCTTTTTCAATCCAGATGTTTCCTATCAAACATGGAAATGGGTAACGGTCCTCAATAAATCTAATGACTTCGAGCTCTTCCTCTGTTGAAGTTCCATGGGTATTCATAGCTATTTGGGTAATTCTACCACATAGGGTTACCATTTTGCCTTTAAATAAACTGATGGTTCCTAGTGAAGGGACTAGAGCAGGCCTTCCTAGGGTTTCCCAAGTTCTTTCTGTCATAATATTCATCAATGTTCCCTCATCCAGGGCACAGTCAATGTTGAAGTCTCCTATTCTTACTTCGATTTTCTCCTGTTCTTTGAATATTTCTGACAAACTGACATCCTTATGATCATCTAGGGTTTCTTTTATTTTCAGTAGCATGATCTCTGATTCTTTCTGGGGTTCTTCCATAATTTTAGTCTCTTGATCTCCTTCAGAGTTTGCTTGTTCCATATTCAGTTTTTCAAGTCTAGCAATCATTCTAGGGAAATCCAATACTTCATGGTCCATAGATTTACAACAGAGGTAGCTAGGGTTTCTCCCATGGAATTCCTTAGCAATATGGCTTGGTCGTCTGCAACTGTAAAAAGAGTTAATCCTCGATTTCTCTTCAATGATCCCCAACTCTTCTTGTACTACGCGCTAAGATCATAATGGTTGGCCTGCAAAAATTTCTTTCTAGGATCCTCCATCCACTTGTTAGTCCAGAAATTCTTTCTATGCATAGGTATAACATATCTATCTTTATACTTATCATATCTATTCATATCAAAATTTATTTCATCTATTAATGCCCTAGTTTTTAAGCTAGGACAGAATCTATCAAACATACCTAGATCCATGTTCTAGAAACAAAAAAATTCACTTATCTATAGAGCACAAAGCTTCCAGATCTAAGAACTTTTGACTATTCTTACCTTTATTAGAGCACAAAGATTACAAATCTTACCTCTTTTCTGCAGATATGACTTATTTCTTTCAGAAATTTCCACTTTTAATTTTCTTAGATCACAGAGCGTTCAGATATCGCTTCTTTTCTTCGGATCTAATCTTCCTTTCTTTAGATCTGACCTTATTCTTGACACAAAGCTACATAGGTTGAGTAAAAATCTGCACACTAGGGCAACAAATCTACGCACGGATCTTTCTTTTGCACAACGTTTCTTTTTCCTCGGTTCCCAGCAATCATAGTTTCAGGTCCCGGCAACGGAACCATTTGTTGGCACAAGGGAAGATCCGGGGTTCAACGCTCAAGAGCGCACCAACAAATCCCTAACTACTGGCCCTTTTGGCAACACCTACAAAGCAGATGAAGTCTCACCCGAGGTAGAGGCAGAGGTGGTTTCAGGACTCAAGTGTCTGAAACCTTAGCTGGGACACCGATCTGTGATTATATCTACTACAAGGCACTTAGCCTAGATCATTCATCTATATTTAACCCTTATGGTACTTTGCAGATAGCACAGAGAATTGCAATGAATACTTAGACTAAAGATGATTCAACACTTAGCCACAAAACATAGATTAGATTCAACAGATCAAGCACTAAATATCTTATATATCAGATCTAACATTCATTCTTATATCATAAGCACAGAGCATAACTAGATCTACTTAATCACATCAAGCACTTAGCCAAAAGGAAGCAACACTTAGGTCAAAGCACAAAGCACATTACACAGAGTTACCGTGGTTCACCCCCACCCTGGGGCTCCGTCCACAAATTATTCTTCTTTATATTATCTTGGTCAAGCAGTTACAACATGAAGGTTCAATGACCCTTACTTCGCACAGGACATAAGATCTGCACAGCTCGCTAGATCCTTCTTCCTTGCACTCAACATAAAACCACAACAACTTGCACTTAGCCTTCCAATCTCCTTACAATCATGCACAGAGCACTTGCGATACACATCTGATCATGAAGATCCAACTACTATCACTAAGCCTTTAGCTATACATTTGCACTAAGTTGTCCCCTCTACTTACATTGCCTAAGTATCTATTTATAGATTACAAAATGGCCCTAAATGTGGGTAATCCCACAGGTCAACATCCCTTTCCATTTACATCAACCCAAAATCCCTAAAAGGTACCCAAAAATAGGTCTTGGTTGCTTCGCATTGTGCTCCGTCTTTGGCAAGTTGTCGCAGTTCCAAAATGGTCAAATATGACCAAATATACTTCAAAACTTGGTTAAGGGCCAACACATGCATACATGCCTAACCATGTTAGGGTTAGGGTTTTTGACAAATATTGTAACAGCTACAAGATGATAGAGTATTATAAATAAATACCTAGGAGGTCTAGGTTAGGGGTTTAGAAGTTATTGATTATTGTGAGTTTTGTTATGGTTATTGTGGTAGAGTGGAATAAGCTAGTTTTTGAGGGTTTGGTCACAAGATGAGGAGCCTGGTGTGATCTATTCATCCTCCCAGAGGGTACTTACCCTCCTTTTGATTGTAATCTTGAAGATGTAATGCGCATACTGCAGATTTTGAAGCAGAATGAATAAAAGAGCAGAAGAGCCAGATTTTATTGTATGACAAAGGTGTGATGACTATGGAATCAAACAACTAAACTTATCTGCACACATGGGGGAAGGGGGGAAGCACTTACATGAGGTTGAGAGATGGACAAGGATATTTATGAGGGGAATCAGAAGGAGACCATGGACCCAATGATGATGAAAGAAGACCAGATAAATAAGATAATGGAAAAAGATGGAAAGATGCACAACAAAAGAAATTACCAATATAAGATAAATAACAAGAAGAGGGCCATAGCCGACAGAGAGGGATTGGAAAGTGATAAAGAAGAGTTAAAGGATCTCCAAGATGTGGAGTAGATTGAGGAAATATTGCACACAACATACAAAAGGAAAACAAGACGTCCAGGTCAGGAACAGAAGGAAAAAATCCAGTCGAGATCACCGTCAGTGTGGAACCTACAACCCCATGTGTGACTAATACACCTGAAATAACACCCGCGTTTAGATAACCAAATTTTAGTGGAAGAGGAGCAACATGACAGGGGTCCAATCAAGGACAATCAACTGGGGGAGCAAGTTCATAATTTAACAATCAATTATCTACACCACGCAAAGGCAATAGTTCAATAGAGTTCAAAATGGTAGGACAAGATCCCATGATTAGATTACCATATTTTTGGGGAGAGGCATCAAAGGACCCTGAAAAGCATTTATTCAACTGTGAAAAGATCTGGGAAGAAAAGTAGATCATATATACGGATACAAAGCTTGCGCAATTATATATCACACTAAGAGACTGCATGTCGGATTGGTACATGAGCCTTGATGTAAACAGTCCACAAGGAATACTAAAGACTTTCGCAGAAGTGAAAAAATTATTGGTAAACAAGTTTCAGAAGCCAAGCTCAGAAGACTAGTACATGAATGAAACGATTGAAATCAGGTAGAAACCAAGTGAGTCTATTTGGGAGATTGATCATAGGTTCAAGCGTCTAAAAGGTAAGTTGAAATATTCAATTATTGATATGCAACATAGGAAATTATTTGTGAACTCACTGTTACCACACCTGAAGTATCCATTGAGACAACATAAGTTCCAAAATCGGGTAGAGGATCTACAAGTAGCCTTGCAACTGGAAGAAATACAGAATCAGCAGACAAATCCATCAATAGAGGATTTGAAGGAGGATCTGAAGAATCTGAAATTCCAACTGAACCAAAATAAGGGAAAATGGAAAAGAGAATTTGTTTGGTGTACGTTATGCAGGAGAAAAGGACATCATAAGAATGAATGTCCAACTTTTGCGCAGTATTTGGTAGCAGGGGTTCCAAACCCCCTGCCAATAGGAGGACCATGGTGTGATATTTGTAAGAAACATGGGCATGATCAATATCATTGTCCAATGATGCAGAAGTATAAGACAATGCCAAAAGGTTCATACTGCAATTTTTTCAAATCAGTGGGGCATGATGATAAGGACTATAGAACAATGGAACTAGTGAGAGAAAGGACTTTAGACACTTACAGGGTGCAAGAAAAGATGATTACAGGGAAATTTTCTCCTCGGTTCAACCAGGTTCCACCACTATTCAACCCCACCCAGCCACAGTACAACAATGCACAACCACAGTATAATCTCGCACAATATAACCAGGTACCCCAATACAACACACCGCAAGGAGATAGATGTGGAGGAAGAGGTAGAGGAGGATTTGGAAGAGGCATAGGACCAATATTGTACCACAACTATCAAAAACCTGTACATTATGCAAGGGATTTTCCACTTACACCTAAAACATGCATGTATTTTCGTGCAACATACCATGATACACAAGACTGCCCAACACTCTTAGGAAAGATTCAGGAAAAAAGGAACCATAACAACCAGAATGTTCAGTGGATTTCTACAGAATCTAGGGATGATGGGAAAAACATCAATATAGTCACTCAAGGAGGAGCCAATATAGGAGTTGATGTAGCAAAACAAGACCCAACTCAACACCAATGGGTAAAGAAGAATATTGAGCCATAGAAGTAGTTTGACGCATGGAAATAAAATGAAACATTTAAGGCAGCCAAACAGGAGATTCTCAAGGATAACATTGTGTCTACATCAATTGCGCAACAAAATCACAACCCACAAATGTACGAGATGCCATCTTCCATGGATCACACCAGTAAAGGACAACCTTTAGAGCAAGTAAGTACCATAAATACTTTTCTACAATCTTGTGTTCAATTAGTAAATGATCCATCATCTGTTAAGGTCTTACAAAATCTGCTAAAAAGATACAACATATAGGTAGAAGGGAAGTTAGAGAAGAAAATAGTCAATCATCTCCATACAAGAACAAGGACAAGGAGATAATTCAGGCTAAATGCCAAAATTGGGGACTTCAACACGGGATATATCATACTTGATTTAGTCTCTGAAGTAAATGTATTGCCTAAGAATACATGGAAGTGTATGGGGGAACCCACATTAGTCTATTCACTTGTAAATTTGAAACTAGTGAATCAACACAGAGTGTTACCAGTTGGAAGACTTAAAGGTGTGACAATAGATTTGGATAGAGTGCACACTGTGGCAGATTTCAAAGTAATAGAGATAGTGGATGGTACAACATCATACCCAACATTACTTGGATTATATTGAGAATTTGATAACCAGGTTGTTATCAATTTGAATACAAGGAAAATGACTTTTGAATCAGACGAATATAAAGTTCTTGCACCATTGGATTCTTCAGAAGGAGAAAGGTTTGTAGAGGCGACCTATTTGCATTTGCAAGAAATAAATCAGTTATATAGAACCACTACGCGAGAAGAATATTATGTCAATCCATTTGCATATGGGGTACTCAGTTGGAGAAGCATTACATCGTGTGCTTCAGACTCAGATACAGGTTTGGATAATTGGCAACAGAGACTACATGAAGTCTCCATAAGGAGGTGCACAAGAATAGACTGCGCAGTAAGGTGGGTTGGTACAAATATAAGGGAACCTCCCAGTTTTCATGGGTTGAACGACTTACAGGAATTATTGAAAAAATATGAGGAGGAAGTGTTGGAAAATGAGAGGTTGTTAGCCTTGGATATTTCACTCAAGGAAACACCTGTTAGATGGTGGGGTTCACACAAAGAAACAATTCAGGACTGATATTAGTGTAAACAACTATTGTGCATTAGATTTGGCGTAGAATAGGGGAGACATACAGTGCATAAGTATGATGGGTGAGGAACAATAGTTGAACACCTAGTTAAATGCATAACACAATGTAGGATGGCACCACCATAAGAATGGCCTCATCACTTCATTCATACATTCAATGGGATACTAGGAAACTAGTACATAGACCAAGAGATGTACATAGGCACTACAGAATGGAGAATATTACAACATAGTTTTGTAGTAACCTTCTCATTTGAGCATGAGAACCCCAACATTGATTCAACTCCAAAGTTGATATGGGGAGTGATATTTTTTGATGAACCAGAGGTCAAAATTATAAAAAAATATCAACAACAGAACATATAGACAACCAAAGAGTTACTCGCATGTTATCATGTCAAAGAGGAAGCACCAAAGGAATATGATACACACAACATTCAGATCACAGAGATTGAAGGAGATAGAGAGGTGGAAGGTCCATCTCTGGAGTCAGAGGCATTTTCTGCACTAATCAAAGTCAAGAAAGTCAACATTGGGACAGAGGAAAATCCTAAAATGTCAAGCATTGGAGACTACTAGGATGAACATACACTAGAAAGGATAACAAAGTTACTACGTGAATACATTAACATGTTTCTAGCAACCTTTACAGAGATGAAAGGAATAGAAGGTGAGCTATGTGAGATGAAGATACCCCTAAAACCAGAGGCTAGACCTTTCAGACAGATACCTTACAGGCTGAATCCAGTGTATAAATAGAAAGTTAAAGAAGAAATTGACCGAATACTAGAAGATGGCATCATAGAACTAGTAGAGGAATATGAATGGATCAGTCCCATGGTAGTCTAGGAAAAGAAGCAAGGGGGGATAAGGATTTGTGCAGATTTGAAAAAACTAAATGATGCTTGCTTACATGATCCTTTCCCTACCCCTTTTTACAGATGGGGTCTTGGAGAATGTGTGTAAATGTGTTGAACCTGCACATAATAGATCTAGCTAGAAAATACTACACACATTTGCAGAGAGAAATTAAGAAAGAAGAAGCAAGATAGAAAGAATGGAAGAAATCTCATTAACTGTATTCCACACTCAAAGAGTGAATAATTTACAATCTATATAGGATAAATGAGTAACTAATGAGCCATAGTGGTGGTCTAGATTGATCTAGACACACACCAATAGTTACAAGAGTAAACTACCACCTAGTCTAGTCTCTCAGGCAGTTACGGGAGTGAACTGCCACCTAGTTGAGTTAACTAGTCAACTAGTCTTTAGTTAACTGATTGAACAAAGAGTAGTGATTTGGTGATGATCCCAATGTTGCATGGTGACAAAACCAATGCAACATCTAAACTCAACTCAACTAGTCAAACTGAAGTGTCATCTGAAAGAGAATATTCTCCAGGTGGAATATTCTCCCCTAAAATATAGGACACTGGATACTAATTATGACTAATAAACAAGGAATAACCATAGGAAAAATAAATCCTAGGTGTGTGTGAAGTAACTCCAACACCCCCCCTGAACATCACTATGGTGAAAATAAAGAATGGGTCCCGACAACGAGGCCATGTTAGGTACCCAAATACAAAAGATACACTGAACTAAACGAGGAAAGAGGGAAAACCTCATGGGAACAAAACCCCCCCTCAAATTACAATGAATAAAATAAAAAATGATAAGGAACAAAAGGCAGTTGCTAAGCAACCATGTCCTTCACTCCAAGAAGACCTCGCAACTGTGCAAGTTTGTGCTCTTTGAATATTTTGTTGAAGATGTAGATGTCTGCATGAATTTGATGAAGTATATGCATCATTGATATTTCCACACATATCCACTTTATTTTCTTGTAAGGAATAATATCTAAATACATTTTGGATGAAATTTTGAAAACCGTACGCCCGTTTCCAGAAAAATGATGAAATTTTGTCGATTTTAAAATGATCATAACTTCACTTCCCAGAGTCCGTTTCAGACGATTTTTTTTTTAAATTGGATATTTTCCCAAGAGGAATTCAAATATCCAATTTGTTTCTACAATTTTTTCTCAGAAAATATCAGAATGGCATTTGATGTGCGTGGCTCCCTTTTTGTCTCCTGAGATGCATGCATGGTGCATGCAACAGTGTCTGCATGTGACTCCCGAGATGCATGCCATATATCTTCCACATGCATTTCAGAAAATAAATCCGAAATGGAGTAGACATCATCTTCAATTATTGGAATACTAATTTCTGCAAAAACGTTTGTAGAAGACTCTTCATAATAAGAGG
>JASDQU010185726.1:0-11250 GCA_032191745.1 Picea mariana | reverse complement strand
ATAATGGTTTAAAACTTTTGATTTATACAATGGCGCATGGTTAACACTCGGTGTTGGTTACACGTTGAATATTCATGGTTTAAAAACTATAGTTGTTTTGGTGCGTTCGCATAACACTCACCATTTGATTCTTTGGTTGGCCAAATGATATGGTTTTTGAACTATGCTATGATTGTTTGAACAGATGTGGAATTTTCCAGTTGTACTTTACCATAACTATTGTGCATGGCTGTGAATAACTCCACCACCCTTGCATGCACACATTAATGCTTTCCCCCTTTGATCGTTCATTGCTGTTAGACTGAATAGCTCTGCTCCTATGTATTGGTGAATTCGAGCCAAACCCTTACCATGTGCTCGCACCATGGTCCTAGTCGTCCGAGATGAACCTAATGGGAGCCAGGCCCTGTTGATGTTTGACAGTGCCCGCAGTGACCTCAAGGAAAATGGGTGGCTTCCATTTATACAAAAATTCGAGGGTTTTAACCTCTGTGTAACTTGACAATTTACTTTGACCTTTGATGGCTGTCGAGCCAAGGTCGGCGATATTCAATTGGAAATTGATGAACAGTTTATCAGTCTTGCTACGGGTTTTCCTGCCACTGTACAACGATGGTCCAAGAATTGCAAAGTAGAGGAGGTCCCTTGGACACTTCTCTTCCAGTCGCGTAAAATCACCTCCTGTGATAAAGGTTTTCCAGTAACAATGCTTAAACAACGTTGGCATGATTTATTGATGATAATCAAACAATTTATCACCTACAAAGGTCGGTACGGGTTTGTGTTCTTACGCCACCTTCGTTTGCTTATGGTTTTTATGGGTTATCAGCTCAATATGCCCTATTATTTGCATAAAATCCTATTTAAAATGTCAAAGAAGTACAAAAGAAATCAGGCTGATACTAGCCTTTTTCATTATGGGCTGGTTAAGCTTATTGTTGTCTGTCATTTGAGTCTACACGGAGATTGTTGGAGCAATTTCATTACTCGAAATGATTTTGAGGATTCGAACCCTAAACAGGTCGACAAACCAGTGGTGAGCAAGGTCAAGGTTGTACCCCCAGTGCCCTACAATATCCTTCTACCTAAACCCTAGGATGACCTTCCTATCGACTCACCCCACACTGTGACTAAGAGTGTTGACACTGTTAATCCTATGGGCAAAAATCACAAAGCAAATCTCATTGCAAACGCCAAAGGGAAAAAGAATGCACGTTTAATTTTGTGGATGGCAAGAAATAAGCCAAAACCTCCTGTCGATCCAAACCCTATCGTGTTGAGTGAGGAATCTGATTCAGAAGTGGAGCATTTCTTGGCTAGCGAATACCCCTATTCGCAAGGTTTGTGTACCGAACCCTCATATGAATTTGTGTCAAACCTACCCCCCTGCCTACAGGACGACCCTAACTACCCAGGCATTAAGTTGCCTTGTGAAGCCCTCAGTCATTTATCCAAACCCTCTCCTGCTCTGTCTAAACCTACAGTGTCACCTTGTGATCAATGTAGTTCGTGGTTAGAGAGGTATTATAATGATGTTTCGATTCTCCAGTCAAAAATTCAATCTTTGGAGGACCAGGTTGCACTGCTTACCAGTCAAAAGGATAAACCACAAGCCACTGATAAGAAACAAAGGACGACAGGCTCCATCTTGTTTAAAAATGTGGAATCAGCCACAACTGTCATGAATTCTAAGTTGACATAATTGAGCAGCCTCGTCATCACACAGGTATATTTTGATATCACTTGTTTATGTAACGATTCGAATTCGGTTTTAAACAGTTCTGTTTACAACATTGATTGGCTCTGTTACATTGTATGCATTCTATACATAGCTTTGCTTTGACTAAATGGAAGTTCATTTTCCCAGTTTAGCTTCAATTGGGTTTTCATCAATTTGATTGATCTTGGTGTGGATTTGATTTGTTTGATTGAGTTAAAACAGATGCTCTGCTATCAATCGAATTTGTTTATACCTATTCAAGACAGGAAGTGTTTCTCATATCCAATTTAGAACACAATCACATTTCGTTTCGATTTCATTATAATGCATACGTTATGATTGGCAACGATTTTGATGAGGTTAACTGTTACGGTTTTATGTCCCATATGACTTTTGAAGAAAAGGAATTCAACTCAGATCGTTTCCAATGTGACTCTGTACAAACACGCCCAAATCATGAATATATTCGATTCATAACGATTATGCTAAAAACCCCGGTTAATTCGCATTGGTTTACTGTTAGCTCGACCATGTTATTAGTTGGATTCGTATTGCAATGAATATTCTGTTTGAATTTGATTTGTAAAACGAGATTGGATTCATGATTTGTTTCTATATTAAACTCTGTCATGATCCGTTTGAAATTAATGATTTCGTTCAATACCAATCAAGATTATTTACCCAGTTTGCAATTATCACTTCTGTCGATTCTATTATGGTTGTGATCACTATTAATTGATCCTGTCTGTTGACTGTGCAAGGATCAATGATTGAAATCTATGAAAAATTCTGTTTGGTTGATGCTGTCACGTATGATTTCATTTACCCATAATCGAAACGATCTTTCTATCTTTGTATTCGATTAAACGATATGAATCTTTTGCTATATCGTTATAACTATAACAAGTGGAAAGTGATTTTGTTGGATCATATTGTATCTATCGTTCAACATTCACATATGATATGTTTTTCAATTGGATATGAAACAATCTTATTGTTGTTCAATTTTGACTCATTTACCCGATTTTGTGGTAACATAAGAATAGAGTATTCCTATCTCTATTTTCGATTGAATCATTTTGATCCTGTTTAATGATGAATGATAAAATCATTTTGATTTGTTTTCAAGTAATCATTGGAAGATAATTGGATTTAATTCTTTTAAAAGATTTGATTTGATTTCAATTCTGATCCTGTATGTTATTTTAGACTAGCTACAGAATAAGATGATTATGTAGCTAAGTCTGTAGAATTAAATTTTTATTGTTTCATTAATAAAATATCTCTCTAATTTGTGATTTTTGGTCCATTTTAGGTGAATTCAAATTGCATTGGATTTGATGAGAAGTTAGAGGATATTTGAGATATTTTACTTGCATTTTAATTTCCTAGTTTAGTTTATTTTGGGAATATCTTCCCAGATTATGTAAACAGTTTGATGATATCCACATGGAGGTTTTACCCTGTGGAGAAACTTATAAATACTTATTATTTTTGTAATAAGGACCATCCCCATTCGTGGGAGAAAACGGATATGGAATTTTAATACAGACTGAGACAGAATTTGATATTCTGCTACAGATTTAGCTTTTCATAATATCAATATTTTGTTTTATGTTCATGTGTATCTATTTGCATTTGGTTAATGACTACTTTAGCTATCTTAGTCTTTTGCAAATGATATAATTTAATCAATATAATCCATATCTGATTTCTTCCAGTGTTTAAAAAACATAGCAGTTACTTGATTCAGTTTGTGAATGACAGATTTCTCTTCTTCATAAGTTGAATTATTAAGTATAAGTTTTTGCATAACAGGTTTCCCTTATTGTAGAGATTTATAAATCTTATAATTGTTATGATTTTTTTATGTCTTGTTTGTCCTGTAAATAAACTCAAAGAGTAGTGCAGCCTATCGTTTACGAGAAGCTTCTGAATCATTCGGTGCGAGTTTCCTTCCTCCGACCAGCTTCGAAGTCATCATACACAGGACAAATTTGGAGCGTTTCCAGGTCAGTTTGTCATTTGTTTGTTTAGTATATTTATTAGTAGTTTAGTTTAGATACAAGTTTAGTTAGATATATGTGTAGAATTAGTATATTAGATCGTTTAATTTCAGTGAGTTCTATTTCTTGTTCATAAAATTATAAAAATAAAAAAATATCTCTAACTGTCTTAGGGCAGAAAGCACATGAGTTTTACAGGTTTTATTTAAATCTGTCAGTTGTAGATATCGTATATATGTGAATAAGTTATAGTACAATAAGTAGTTAGATAGCTAATTAGTAGAGTTAGTATAGTAGTAATTAGTAGATTGTGTATATATAGTTATTAGAGTAGTTTAGTTCTGTTTTAGTTTTAGTTTGTTTTAGTAGTTAATTTTAATTAGATTAGTGTATTAGTTTGTTTTAGTGTTAGTAATAGTTTGTTTTATTTATTGTTAGTTAGTTTAGTTTCTTGTATTTAGTTTTAGTTAGTTAGTTTAGTTCGTTTAGTTTTAGTTAGTTTAGATTAGTTTTCTCTTTGGTTTTCTTAGAACCTTAAAATGGCCAATGGAGCCGTTAAACCCATCAGGGTGGTTCATTCCAAACAGCTTGGGTTATTAGACAACCCCGGACCGGTTCAACTCTCTCAGTTGACAGACGGTCAATTTCGCCCGTCAACAGAAATCCACTTGCCCACAGGGGGATTCTTCTATAACAGTCTCAGGCTTCTCTTGGGCGAGGCATACCTACTCTAGTGAGGGAGGCCCTTTTTCAACCACTATATCCTATTTGTGTGCATTGTCCCTTTTGATTTACTTTGGTGTTCTCTATGATTATTAGTTGGCCTTAGGATTTTGTATTGCGTCATGCATTTTCGTTGCTATGGTTAGCAGAGCCCCCATGACTCCCTCAGTTAGCGCTACCCAGCCCATGGTCTTTGCTCATTCCATGGGGGTGAATCATTTTGTATTTTTGAGTGGTACATTGAATCATAGTGCTTAGAGAATACCTTGGGCCTCTAATCCTTTCTCTTTTGATATGCCCGACATGACTTCACACTTGTCATCCTCGGTTTTGTCATCTTATTTGAATCTTTGTTTTGGGTATGGGGGCATGATGTCCCCTTATTATCCCTTTATGTTTGATGGGGTTCATATCTCTCAAGCAACTCCTATGGCAGGAGGTTGGAATCCTCCTTCCTCTGGATCCAATTCCAACTTCACTTTTCCAGGATCAAGTGTTCAAATGGGCGGTTATTTTACTTCATATATCCCATCCATTTATCCTTCTTTCGTTGTGTTTGTTCCTACAAACACTTTTCTCATGGAAAACCTCCCTTTATTATCTAGTGTTTGATTTGAAGGGAGTCAGTTTTTATAGTATGGGAAAACCCTTGTATGGAGTTCCTTCGTCTGGGGGAAACATATCCTCACATGAGTAAACCATGCCATGTTGCTTTCTCTTCGCAAGCAAATTCTTTGGTGATGATTCCCTTACATCCCTTTATGAATCAGTTGGTAGGAGGATACTATCCTGCCAGATAGGGCCATGGTGTATACCATAATTCTTCCTAGCCTACAATCTCTCAAAATCAGTCATTCCCTGAACCTTGGTCTCAGATGCCACAACCAACTGTTGCAAGTCAAACTAGAAACACAAGTCCATTCACCACGAGTCATATTGGCATTATATCACAAACCTTTGCTAGTCATGTTGGATGTAGTTCAAAAACCTATGCAAGTCATGTTGAAGACCAACAACCAACCACTGCATGTCATGCTAGGGGCACAACTCTATTCACTGCTAGTCACACTGCACAAACATCACCAACCTCTGTCAGTCATGTTGGGGATTCGTCAAAAACCTCCACAAGTCATGTTGAATATCAACTACTAGCCTTTACAAGTCATGATGGGAGCATGTCACCAACCATTGCAATTCATGTTGGGGGAATTAATATGATTGAGAAGCCTCGATGTATAGGATGTAAGCCCAAGTTCCTTTGTATACTTTACAAAGGAGGTAACCTAACTTGCTTTTGCCCTGCTACTGTTATGGTACGAGAAGCACGGTCCTTTCCTAGAGGCCCTTCGTGTAACCTCCCCAACCACCCATGACCAGGCCATGCTACATGAAGGAACACTTTCATTCTCTCACTACGGAACATACTGTAACATACCTAGTATTCAACTAAGCTATGCCACATAAATTTTCTCTTCAAACTGCATGCAATTATAACATATACATACAACACTCTTGCAGAAGCTTTACATATAAACGTAAACAAAAAATTACATTTTGTAAATATACAATTTCATATGAAAATAACACTAAACACATATATGCAACATATACAGGGAAATACCCATAAACATATAGACAATTATAATCACATATATGATAAACTGTAACATAAGCACGTAAATAACAATGCAACATGTAAATTTATCATACGATTGGTACTTATCTTGGAAATATTGTCACCAACTGCATACAGACCATCCACGAACCTCCCAACCTTAGACTACACTGTTCATCACTCTCAACAGTGATTCACCCCCCAGTTGGGACTAAACTCCACCTGGGTAAAGGGATTCCTAGCTAGGCTAAAGGCTCATAGACAACAGGAAAGACTCTGTCTCATGTGCTCACTCAACTAACAGCCTACAATCTCTCATTCCCCACATGCCTATCCCACCCAAGAAAGTGTGCCCCTTCTCTACTCAACAGTCCTTCAACTGCCCCACTTCCCTTCCAGGGTTTCAGTAATAGGCCAGATAGGAAGTCTCAGAGCACTGTAGCTGAAGTTTAGCACCTTCAGGAAATCAATTCCCAACAGTTCTCTCGCTCAAAGAATTGGTCACGGGCCTAACAACCCACCTCTTCAATTTCCCACCAGCCTAACAACCCGCTTCTTCAATCCTTCTCCCAAGATAACTAGGTACACCAACCAGAAATGATTATGGAAACAGGCTTAGATATAGTGAAATGAATGTCTGAAGGATAATAGATCGCGTGAGTGAAATGGTCATGGAATCACTGACTGGATGACTGAATGATGGAAGGAATCATGGGAGATATGATCGTAAGAATGATCGTGAGAATGATGGTGAAGGTGTCAAAATGAGCTAAGTCCCCATGATATGTATGCATGTCCCCAAATTGACACTTGTCATGTTGGAAGCTACTTTGGTCCACTTGTCCCCAACTTTAGAACTTAGGATAAAATAATTATCCATACTTTATGTTTTAAGAAATATTAATATAATATTCCTTTTGGGCTTAAGATCTCTAGCTTATCCCTTTCCCTTAAATTTTGGCCCTCCCTTTCACTAACTGGTGGAGTTCAGTCCCCCATATCTTTTATCATGGTCGGTCTACGCGCAATGATGTATTTTATATTAATCATGAGACATATACAAAATAGGTGCACTGGCCTTTAACATCTAGGCCCTCTGGCCTAATTCCAAAACATAATCATCCCAGATTATAATAACTGGCTCACTAGCCTATAATACATATCATATACATAAGGCTCACTGACCTCCATACTGCGTGCACTTTAGTTACTGCGCGTAGTATCCAGGAATGTGCACACTACATCATTTTACTGCATAGTACATGCGCACACTATGCCATGAAAGGTGCATTACAAACATGATGTCAAAACAACTTACCAGATTAAGTACACTTACATTACATTTACAGTTGGGTTCTGCCGAAGGATATTACAATCCCCTCCACTTATTTATGCACTGTCCTTAGTGCATCATATACCCATATACAACAAAATTTTCAAAAATCCTCAAAATGATGCGGGTATTCTGTCCGCATTGAATCCTCATGCTCCCAAGTAGTGTCATCAAGACTGTAACAGGTCCATTGGACCTTTACAAGCCCTATGGATAGATTCCAGAGATGCTTGATTTTCCGGTCCAAAATGCACACCAGATGCACTTGAAAAGTGCCTTATTGGTCCACCTGAATCACATTCCAATCAATAACATGATTAACATCAAGTATATATTTCTTTAGAAATGATACTTAGAATACATTATGAATAGGCATAGATGCAGGCAATGCAATCATATAAGCAACTGGATCAATCCTCTCTAGGATTTCAAATGGCCCACAAAATCTGGCTGCCAACTTGATGCAGCTTCCCAACTTCAGGGAACTCATGTTAGCTTTCACCTTCAGGAAAACATGATCACCCACTTTGAAATCTCTATGGATTCTGTTCTTATTGACATAACTTTTCTACCTGTCTTGGGCAACTTTTAAATTCTACTTAATTTTTATCATTTGGTCCTCCATCTCCTTGAGCAATTCTGGCCCAACTACTGTCCTATCAACTAGATTATCCCAACTCGTTGGAGTATTGCACTTTCTGTCGTAAAGTTCTTCAAATGGGCTCATATTCAATGATGCCTGATACCCATTGTTGTAAGCGAATTCTACCAAGTGTAGGTAGTCTTCCCATTTCGATGGTTTGTCCATCACATACATTCTCAGTATGTCTTCTATCACTCTGTTCACCCTCTCTGTCTGTCCATCAGACTCAGGATGATAAACTGTACTAAAGTTTAGATTCGTTCTGAATCCTTTGAACAAACCTTTTCAGAAATTCAAGGTGAATTTCAGGTCTCTGTCAAACACAATTGTTTTAGGAATTCCGTGCAATCGTACCACTTCCTTCATGAAAATATCAACAACATCTGCTGCCTTGTGAGTATTTTTTAGTGGAATAAAATGGGAAACTTTTGTAATCTTGTCCACCACCACCATGATCAAATCATGTAGCTTGGATGTTCTAGGAAATCTCGTAATAAAATCCATTGTCACCACTTCCCACTTCCATTCAGAAATGGGAAAAGGTTGCAAAAACCTTGCTGGGTGCCTATGTTCAACTTTAACTTTCTGGCATTCCATACATCTAGCGATGCATTCACCGATCTCTCTCTTCACACCTGTCCAAAAGTAATGGCTCTTAATCACTGCCACAATTTTTTTATATCCAGGGTGCCTTGCATAAGGGACATTATGCATTTCATGCAAAATCATACATTTCAAGTCCTGGACATTTGGAACAAAAATTCTGTTCTTGTGCAGCAGTATTCCATCTATTGCCAAATTATAATTACCCACCTTTTGTGGGATCTTACCCTGTGTAGCTTTGCTACCAATTCTCTATATTACAGATCTACATTTGCAACCTCCAGAATGTTTCTTTTAATATCATTCTGATACATGCTAATGGCTGTAGCATGTAGTTCATGCACTCTCTTGTTGAGTGCATCAACCACTTTATTCTCTTTCCACTTGATATGCTTTATATCAAAGTCATATTTGCTTAGAAATTCTAACCATATGCTTTGCCTAACATTTAGATTTGGTTGATCAAATAAATATTTTAGACCATTGTGGTCTATTCTTAGCTCAAACCTCTTCCCCATGAGGTAGTGTCTCCATTTCCTCAAGGCATACACTATGGATACCAACTAAAAATCATGAGTGGAATAGTTTCTTTCATGCTCCTTCAACTTCCTTGATTCATAACATATAACAAACCCATTTTGACTAAGGACTCGACCAAGTCCTTCATTACATTCATCTGTGTATACAATGAAGTCTTCATTTGGGTTTGCAATCCTTAATATTGGAGCACTTTTCAATAATCGTTTCAAGTGTTGGAAACTATTTTCGCAATCCAGTGTCCACTGAAACTTCACCCCCTTTCTTTGCAAGGAAGTGATTGGGTGTGTGATCTTTGAGAATCCTTCAATAAATCTTCCATAGTAGCCTGCAAGACCCATGAATGATCTCACCTCTGTTACATTCTTCGGTGCTGACCGTTCTCTAATGGCTTCTATCTTCTCAAGATCCACTGCTATCCCATCCTTTGAAATGATATGCCCCAAATAATGAATTTGTTTCTGATAAAATGAGCACTTTCTCAATTTGGCATACAATTGATGCTCCCTTAATACTTGCAACACCATCCTCAAATGATGTTCATGCTCTTCCTTTGACTTAGAATATATAAGAATGTCATCCAAAAAGACAATGACAAACTTGTCCATATATTCTCAGAAAACACCATTCATTAGGCACATGAAAACAACTGGTGCATTTGACAACCCAAATGGCACCACTGTGAACTCATAATGACCATACCTTGTCCTAAAGGTGGTCTTGCTAATATCTTCTTCTTTAATCCTTACTTGATGGTATCCTGATCTGAGATCTATCTTTGAAAATATCTTTGCATCCTTCAATTGATCAAAGAGATCATCAATCCTTGACAAAGGATACTTGTTCTTAACAGTCACTTTATTCAATTGTCTGAAGTCAATGCACAATCTTGTGTTAGAAAAACAGGACTGTGGAGCAATAAAATAAAACAAATGTAGAAACAAAACACATAAGATACACAATACAATAGAGACACAGATTTACGTGGTTCACCCAGTGTGGGCTACGTCCACCAGGGAAATTGCCAGGTCCTTCCTTTATTATTATTCATCATATGAAGGGATACAACCTACATCAAACCCGATGTAACTTCCTCTTCTTTCTCTCACAGTCTCCTATCTCAGAATACAATATTCACCATCAACCATAGCCGCAATACATTTCCCTCATAAAAGAGGGTTGCCTTCTAGGGAAAAAAACCCTAACATAATCTCTACCGTTAGATCTACGAACTTATAATGAACGGTCTAGATTTACAATGAAATTACAATATACATTTACAAGGCAATTTTTTCTTCGGGGGGCTTCACCCCCAAACCCCCATCAGGGGACACTGCCCCTGAACCCCCGTTGGGGGCTCGCTTGCCCCCAGACCCCGCAAAGGGGGTACCCCCCCTCTGCACTCCCCCACGTGGAAAAGTGTACATATTTCTGGGGTGTAAATACTTCATGGGGTATAAATACGACTGAAAGAAAGGACCTCTAAATCAGNCAGGCTCCACAACCAACAATCTCCCACTTGGAGACTGATCTCAACAACTCCACTGCTGCTGTATATGCTGGACTTTGAACCTTCTTGGACCTGGCAAATTTCTCATCTTCATCTTCATTCTTGAAGACCAACTGAAACTGAGCAGGAACTCAGTTTCTCCCTGGTTACTCCCTTTGTTAACATGTCTGCAGGATTCTGGCTAGTGTGTATCTTTTCCAACTGCAAATGTCCATATTCCAAGGTGGATCGTATGAAGTGGTACCTCAACTGTATACGCTTAGTCTTCGAATGGAAGGCTGAGTTCTTTGCAAGGTGAATGGCACTCTGAATGTCACAGTACAACCTGTTGTTCTCCTTCTTATTTCCCAATTCCTCCATAAACCTCTGTAACCAAATCATCTCTTTACTAGCCTCGGTAGCAACAACATACTCTACCTATGTTGTTGTAAGTGAAACAACCTTTTTCAGTTTTGAAATCCAACTTACTGTTGTTCCACCTATAGTAAAAACATACCTTGTGGTGCTCCTCCTGCTGTCTTTATCACCTGCCATATCTGAATCAACATATCCCTATAGAA